>SJYC01047922.1:0-51553 GCA_006408675.1 Madoqua kirkii | reverse complement strand
CATTCCTTCCAAGGAAATCCCAGGGCTAATCTCCTTCAGAATGGACTGGTTTGATCTCCTTGCAGTCCAAGGGACTCTAGTGACTAAAATAACAGCAATGAAGACCAAATGAAAAGAACTCATTCATAATATGAAATTCTTGTTCTCAAAGTCAAATCAGACAAGCTCCCAGAACCTCTCACAGCCTTGTTATGTCATTATTCTGTTCGGTTCAGTTCAGTGGCTAAGTCGTGTCCAAGTCTTTGTGACCCCATGGGCTGCAGCATGCCGCTTCCCTGTCCTTCAGCAACTCCTGGAGATTACTCAAACTCATGTCGATCAAGTCAGTGATGCCATCCAACCAGCTCATCCTCTTTCATCCCCTTCTCCTCCCGCCTTCAATCTTTCCCAACACCAAAGTCTTTTTCCAATGAGTCAGGTCTTTGCATTAGGTAGTCAAAGTATTGGAGTTTTGGGTTCAGCACCAGTCCTTCCAATGAATATTCATTCAGGACTAATTTCCTTTAGGGATGGACTGGTTGGATCTTCTTGCAGTCCAAGGGACTCTCAAGAGTCTTCTCCAACACCACAGTTCAAAAGCATCAGTTCTCCAGTGCTGAGCTTTCTTTATGGTCCAACTTTCACAACTGTACATAACTACTGAAAAAAACCATAGCTTTGACTAGATGGACTTTTTTTTTTTGCAAAGTAATGTTTCTGCTTTTTAATATGCATTCTACGTTGGTCATAGCTTTTCTTCCAAGGAGCAAGTGTCTTTTAATTTCATGGCTGCTGTCACCGTCTGCAGTGATTTTAAAGTCCCCCCAAATACAATCTTTTGCTGTTTCCACTATTTCTCCATCTATTTGCCATGAAGTGATGGGACCAGATGCCATGGTCTTAGTTTTCTGAATGTTGAGCTTTAAGCCAACTTTTTCGCTCTCCTCTTTCACCTTCATCAAGAGGCTCTTTAGTTCTTTCTCACTTTCTGGCATAAAGGTGGTGTCATCTGAGGTTCTTGGTATTTCTCCTGGCAATCTTGATTCCAGCTTGTGCTTCATCCAGCCTGGCATTTCTCATGACGTTCTGCATATAAGGTAAATAAGCAGGGTGTCAGTATACAGCCTTGAGTTACTCCTTTCCTGATTTGGAAACAGTCTGTTGTTCCACGTCCAGTTCTAACTGTTGCTTCTTGACCTGCATACAGGTTTTTCAGGAGGCAGGTCAGGTGGTCTGATGTTCCCATCTCTTGAAGAATTTTCCATAGTCTTTTGTGATCCACACAGTCAAGGCTTTGGCATAGTCAATGAAGCAGAAGTAAATGTTTTTCTGGAACTCTCTCACTTTTTCAGTGATCCAGTGGATGTTGGCAATTTGATCTCTGGTTCCTCTGCCTTTTCTAAATCCTGTTATGTCAGTTAACTGTAAGAGATTTAAACTCTCATTATTGTTTCCTATGAGAATGTGAACATTTCAAAAATAGGTCTACTCGTAACAGATTCCCTCCAGTTTTATTTTTCTGGAAAGTTTTTTCTTGTCTGTACTCTTCTACAGGTTATTAATATTATTTTTGTTTGTTTGCTTGCTTTCCCTAGCTTCTTCAAAATTTTTCTATGAAAATTTCTTTGTCTTTTATTTTCTTCAGTTTGCACATTATTTCTTAATCATAGGTTTTTTAAAAGCACTTTTTATGTTTAGTGGTCTCTGAAATTCCTGGATTTGTGGTTTGGTTTCTACATTAGTTTGAGATATTCACACTAATCAATTGCTTCAAATATTTATTCTGTTTCTTTCTATTCTTCTTCTTGTAGAACCCTTAAGCATATGTTACATGCTTTGTGATTCTCCCATAGTTTGTGAGTATTCTGGGTTTATTTTTTTTTCTTTCACTTTTCCCAGTTTTTGATGTTTTTATTGATATAGCTTTAATCTCACTGATTTTTTTCAGTTGTGCCCAGCCTATTAAAAAATCTGTCAAAGATATTTGTTCCTGTTACAGTGTTTTGATTTCATGCATTTCTTTTTGATTCTTTTTTAGACTTCCTATCTGTCTGCTTACGTTACCCATGTGTTCTTGAAATGTTGTTCACTTTTTCCATTAGATCTGTGGGCCTATCAAATTCAACTACTTTAAATTTCTGGTCTGATAATACCAACATTCTGACATATCTCTGTCAGGTTCTGATGCTTCCCTTGTCTCTTCAAATGTAGTTTTTTGTCCTTCAATATGCCTTTTTTTTAAAAAAATGAAACCTGAACATTATGTACTAAATAAAAATATCTGAAGTAAATATTCTTTTAGTGTGAGGTTTGATGTTTATCTGGCTAGGAGTATAATTGTGCTTACCATTGCTGTGGCTGCTGGTGTCACAGGCTAAAATTTCCTCTAGAATTATTCTTTTTATCTCCCCCATTGTCTTTGGAGTTCTGTAGAGACTTGTTCTTAAGTAAGGTTAAATGTGCAGTTCTCTCAGTTGGGTTCCTCTGTTGTTATGCAGGAGCCCTGCTGATGTGGTAGGAAGAGAGAGAGAAAACTTTCCATAGTCCTATTTCTATGATGAATTTCAGTCTTTTAGTGAGCCTGTATACTTGGGCTGTGACCTTTGCAAGTGGTTAAGTGCTTGTCATTTCTTGTGCCCTCCCTTCTTGATTTTGGCAGGAAGGCTAGAGGGGACTGGAATTGATACTTCCTTTCTCTTTCATGGAGGTCTAGTAGGGGGCTAGGTTTAGGTCCTCCCCCCCCATCCCCATATACAAGGCTAGGATGGGCTTCTGGTGGGTATTCTCTTTTCCCCAGGTTGGTGAGGCTTGGGTAAATTCCCAGTCATTTAACCTCTGGAAAAATAGCTTTTTTTTTGACAGCAGATTTTGTTAATAAGAGCTAAATTCTCTGGAGTGTTTCAGATTGGTGATATATCTCCTTTCCATGCTGGAAAGAGTAGGAATTATTTCTTTGGTCTTTACTGTGAGAACCTGATAGGACTCCTGGAGGAAAACTCATAAAAGTGTAGGTTCCCCACTAAGATTAGTCCCCTGCCCTTGAGTTTCAGTTCTCAAACGTGTCCACATGCAGTCTCCAGCAATTTGCCAAGTATACTTTAGATATTCCTATCCTGGTACTGGTTCACATGGAGGTGTCTATTAATTTATGATTCTTTGACTCTGACTGCATATCTCTCTAATTTTTGAGACAGTAGTTTGACACATGATTTCAATTAAAACTACATCAGGGGCAACCATTCCACTGGAGCCCTTTTTATTCTCGGTATTTTGTTAGAACCATATATAGAATAACTAATTGGTTAAGAATTGGGAAAAAGTACCTTAAGGCTGTATATGATCACTCTGTTTATTTAACTTCTATGCAGAGTACATCATGTGAAATGCCAAGTGGGATGAATCACATGCTGGAATCAAGATTGCTGGGAGAAATATCAACAAGCACAGATATGCAGATGATACCATTCTAATGGCAGAAAGTGAAGGGGGAACTAAAGAGCTTCTTGATGAGGGTCAAGGAAGCAAGTGAAAATATTGGCTTTAAACTCAACATTCAAAAAACTAAGATCATGGCACCTGGTCCCATCACTTCGTGACAAATAGAAGGTGAAGAAGTGGAAGCAATGACAGATTTTACTTTCTTGGGCTCAAAAATCACTGCAGACAGTGATAGCAGCCATAAAATTAAAAGATAATTGCTCCTGGGAAGGAAAGGTAGGACAAAACTAGACAGTGTATTAAAAAGCAGAGACATCACTTTGAGACAAAGGTTTATACAGTTAAAGTTATGGTTTTTCCAGTAATCATGTACAGATGTGAGAATTGGGTCATAACAAAGGCTGAACACTGAAGAATTGTTCCTTTTGAACTGTGGTGCTGGAGAAGACTCTTGAGAGTCCTTTGGACAGCAAGAAGGTCCAACCAGTCAATCCTAAAGGAAACCAACCCTGAATATTCATTGGATTGGCTGTTGCTGAAGCTGAAGTTCCAATATTTTGGCCACCTAATGTGAAGAGCCAACTCATTGAAAAAGACCCTGATGCTGGAAAAGATTGAGGGTAGGAGGAGAAAGGGGCGGCAGAGGTTGAGATGGTTAGATAGCATCACTGAATCAATGGATATGAGTTTGTGCAAACTTAAGGAGATAGTGAAGAACAGGGAAGCCTTGAGTGCTACAGTCCATGGGGTGGCAATATTTAAGTGATTGAACAACAACATTTTTCTTTTTTTTTGTATATCTGCTAGCCTACTAGTTCCTCTGATTCTTAACAATATTTAATCTCAGCTAACTTGATGATAAGTTGGGTATTCCTTTTTTGTTCCATTGAGCAGGACTCTAAATTACAGTGTATGAGCAGTATTCTGCTAGGAATTTTTCTAATCAAGTTCTTTAACTCTGTACACCTTTCTTGGCTAGGAATTTGTAACTTTCATCTTCCCTCAACATTCCTACATAATATTTCATCAAAATTATTCTATTTTGTGCCATTCAATTAGAACTCTTTCTGAGTTTCTATCACTGGGGAAGCCCATCATGTCAACAGATTATATGTATGTATATAATGTATTATATGTATGTATTCATGTCTCTGTCTATCCATCCATCCAGAGTAATATATATTCATATTTTCATATATATTTCAGTCCTGAAATGGAAAGGAGCTTGTGTGGTAGGGTAAACATTTATGCTGAAGTTAGGATCTTTTCTAGACACCTTAAAATCTTTTTTTTTTTTTAATTGGGAGTCTCCAAAATACCTTGAGAAATTGGTCATACAGAACAAGATTTCCCAATTTGACAACATTTAGTAGAGGATAGACTGGTCCCACTGGGCCATGCCTTACAGAAAATCATAGAGTGATGCCCATTTTGAGACATGACACCTCTGTCAACATATAGGACAAAAGATACTATCACGCAGATTTATTAACTGGTAGGTTAGGTTAGGAGATCTAAGGGCATTCATCTGAGCACAATATGGTGTGTGTGGGGTTTGTCAGCTGAGTTGTGCTTTTTTATTAACAAGGACAAATTATTGCACAAAGCCAAAACGGTTTAAAAAATAGCTTTGACTACAAGAGAATAAAATATAATGTTTGTTTGGGATGTTATGGTAAGTAATCCATAAACTCAAGCCCAGGAATAAAGGAAGAACCATAGCATCTCTGAACATAAGCCCACAATCAGTTTTATTACCATAACCTCCCCAAAAACTCAAGCTAGCATAACTGGCTGCAAGCAGATTATTCTTGTGAGCACAAGTTCATAATCATAAATGATTTAACATGTTTCAAACAGGTTGGAGTAATGCTTAATATACATTTAGTATAAGCTCAAGCTCCTAAAAGATGAGAAGTGAGAATTATGGGTTAGACTGACAATTGAATGCTTGAGTCCATGTTATGATATTTATTGGGTTGCTTCTGAACCCTGTAGCTTCATATTTAACGGATCACATAACTGATATTTAACTGATTAAATATATTTAACTGATTACATATTTAGCTGATTACATAAATAGTTGTTGCTATTTTGACTAAAATCAGGTTTGTTATTTATGAAGGTTTTACTGAATATTATTGTCATTGAATTTGACAGAGCAAAAAGTTCCAATGCTTACTGACCCACCAGGATAAAAGAGCTCACGAGTTAAGCATCATATTGAGAGACATACTCTTACCAATTTGAGTCAAGTAATGAGGATAAAGAATTTGCTAAAAACAGAAAACATATGAGAGAGTTCTGTGCTCTATTGCTACCTCTAACTGTAAGATTCCTCTTAGTTGGGTCCTGTGTTCCCATTTCAAAGTAAGAAGTTGTATTATGTAAACTGTTAAATTTTTTTCAATGTTGATACCTCTTCAAAAATATTTCGGAAGCTTTTGATAAAATTAGAGATACTTAGTTGTCATTTTGGAGAAGGCAATGGCACTCCACTCCAGTACTCTTGACTGGAAAATCCCATGGGCGGAGGAGCCTGGTGGGCTGCAGTCCATGGGGTCGTGAAGAGTTGGACACGACTGAAGCGACCTAACAGCAGCAGCAGCAGCAGCAGCAGCAGCAGCAGCAGTTATCATCTAGACCAATGGGAACAGACTATCAAAGAATTAATCCATTTATGTACATATTGTTTGACTTCTCATTTTCTTTCATTTCCTTTCTTTAAAAAAAAAAATTCTACAGTGACTCTGATACATAATCAACATTTAGAACCCGTCCTATATGTATCGTCTAAGTTAAAAATGTATTAGTGCAAATAGAGCATTAGTATCCTTAATGAATTTCCTATCCATGTGGTACATCTCAAGAGAATAAAGACTAAATCTAGAAAGAATCTGAAGCAACTACCCAGGCAAAAATGGTGACAAAGAGTAAGAATGAAATCTTAAGTAGGAAAAAGGGAAAACTTAAGGTAGCATCAGACATCTTAAATGCCCAAGATTGGTTCTGATTTCAAAGACTGGGATTCTAGAGTTGCATGGCATTTCAGAGTTTTGAAATTAAGAATCTCTAAGGTCTGTTCTTCAAGTCCAGATACTTAATCAAGATCATCAATTTATGCAAGACAGGAAAGTCAGTGGAAAGTGTATAACCCTGGAGAGCTGGAAAGCCCTAAAAAAAAATAGGACAGGTTCTCATCAAATAACTCGTTAACCAGGCTTAACATCCCTGGAGGGTAATGAGCAAGTCTCCATTAATTTTCCCACATTGAAACTACTGTAGTTGGGAAACTATACATGTGGAGGTGAGGAGAAGAAAATGTTAGACTTAGATATTAAATTAGTTCTAAAATGCCAGAAGGAGGACCTTAATTAGAAGTTTGGGTTTTGGCCCTAGAGCAAGAAATTTTCTAAACTCGATTATTTAACACAGCAACAATATATGTCTTTCTAATCTGTAACATAAAATTTAGTTAAATATTTCTCAATTATCTCCCCTCATCTCCAGTCCTCACTTGCTTGTCCTAGTTCAGATCCTTCCTTATTTCTGGTCTGAATTAGTGCTCCAGCTTCCTCATTGGGTTGCTCTGTCCACTCTCTCCATCATGAAGCCAGTTCACTTCCCATATTCATTAAAGTGTTTTTTTTTTTCTTTTAATGAAATATGAGATATGACTTGAAACTTTTAGTTGCTGCCTGTTACTGACAGGACAAATATTCTCTGCCACGTGAGGCTGGTCCTTTACCATCTGCTTGCTTCTAAAGACTCTTTTCCTGTGCCTTCCACAAGTCCTCAGTTCCAATCAGGCATATCCACTTGACTATTTCCTCTTAGTGATCCATGATGACATGGCAAGTGGAGACTGAAAAAGATACCCCTCCCCAAATTAGAATGAAAAAATCAAGGTTTCTGGGGACAAGGAATAAGGATGCCAGATATAATTGTGTCAGCCTCTTCCCTGTGTCACAGGAGACGACCCTACTCAGTCATCTACATGAAGAGAGAGCATTGTTGAATTTTCCAAGTCCAGTAGGGATGAGCCTAGCTGCATTCCAGGACTGATTCCCAACTTCTTTCCTGAAGAGAAAACTCTTCAAAACTCCTGCTTCATTAGTAGTGGATCAATAGGAAAGGCAGGATTTTCTGAGTTACTGAAGAAAAGATGAATCTCTATTGACACTGACTTAGAACAGAACAGAATATAGTTCTGCTTTTGCAGGAGGAGGCACTGGCTGTCAGTCAGTCAGTCTGTCTCATTACAAAGTGATAATCTCTAGATGCAGGGACACAGAACTGTGAAGTGAATAGGTATGGGAAAATAGATGCTGATAAAAGTTTAAGTTAATGCCTATCTCATTTTATGTGTGCTAGTATTCTTTTTCCTTGTGGTCTTATTAGGAAAACAGGAATTGATGGCTATTTCAACTATCTTTTAATCTTTTTATTGTGTTGCTTATGATGTTTGTATATAATGCCTATGAATAGTTCCTACTGAATCAAAACTCAGAAGTGGGGACAGAATTATAGCTTACTGGTCTCCCAAATTCAGTCATTTGAGGAAAATATTCAAAGTATATAAAAATCTATACCTAAACTTTTTACATATTTTGTTTCTAATTAGAAAGAGAAAGCTCCCTTCTGATTGTCATCTTTCCTTTCAGTCTGTCCAAGGAAAAAATACAGTTGTTTGGAGACTCTAGTATGTATTTTTATTCATATTTTTATATGAAAGTAACAAACTGACACTTATTTTGCATATTATTTTCTAAACGTGTGGATCTGGTTATACCCCAACCTTTACTGTAACCACCTTTCAGATTTCCCATCAAATTCACTCATGTTTTGAATTAAAATTTCAAAAATTTTAATTTTAATAAAGATAAAATCTAAATCCATATGTTTTCTAAAGCACAATGCTTGACAGCTGTAATTCTTTTGGTCCATAACACATGGTATGTGGGATTTTAATTCCTTAACTAGGGATTGAACCCATGCCCCCTGCAGTACAAGCACAGAGTCTTAACCACTAGACCACCAGGGAAGTCCCAAAGCTGCATTCTTTAGATGCTATATTTCTTCCATTATTTGAATATCAAGCTCAAGGTCTGTGTTGCTTTCCAATGATAATAGTTTATATATGTACAGTACTCTTGCATATATCCCCAATTTTTATCCTCAAAAGAATGTTTTGAAAGTAGGGGAGCAGATGCCAGTCCCCTCTTCTTTTTTTTTTTTTTTTACTTTACAGAAGCACAAACTTAGAATTTGATGAGTTTGAAGATATGCCTAAAGCCACTTTAAAGAGTAAAAATAAGTCAGTGAAAACCAAGTTCTACTAAGTCCAGATGAGGCCTTCAGAGTACCTGGTTATCTTAATTAAGGCTTTTGGTTTGCAAGTACTAATGCTGATTTTTTAGGTAGTTGGCCTGACTTAGACCTCTAAAATGAACACACTGGGGACATGTCACAAGGTTTTGATTAGAGAAATTGCAGGATTTTTCATTTTTAAAGAATCGTTCTGGCTGCTTTTATGAGAATAGACTGTAGAGGGTAAGAGCACTTGTTGGGTGACCATGGCAATAACCCACACATGGGATGATGGGAGCCTGCGCCAGAAAAATAAACAGTAAAGACAGTGAAATGCGATCTGCTGAATATGTTTTAAAGAAAAATTCAATAGAATTTGCTGATGACAATGGATATAAGATAAAAGAGAGAGTTAAAAGGTAACTCAGCTTTTCATGTGTGTGATACACAAAGTATGTAGTTACATTAAGTAAAATGGGGAATAACAGGTGGAGAAACTTTGGAAAGGAAAGTTAGAATTTAAGGCTTAGACATGTTATATTTGGAGAAGGCAATGGCAACCCACTCTAGTACTCTTGCCAGGAAAATCCCATGGATGGAGGAGCCTACTAGGCTGCAGTCCACGGGTCCCTAAGATTCGGACACGACTGAGCAACTTCGTTTTCACTTTTCACTTTCATGCATTGGAGAAGGAAATGGCAACCTACTCCGGTGTTCTTGCCTGGAGAATCCCAGGGACGAGGGAGCCTGGTGGGCTGCCGTCTATGGAATTGCACAGAATTGGACACGACTGAAGTGATTTAGCAGCAGCAACATGTTATACTAGAAATAAATCTGGATGTTAAATAGACAGTTGTCTATGTAAGCCTGGAGTTCAGAGGAGAGGTCCAAGCGGAGATAAAAATTTAGGAGTCATGTCTGTTTTGTTTTCTCTGTAGAACTTTCTGTTCACAGAAGGGACTATGCACTTTATTCCACTTAAGAGGCAGCATAGACAGAGTAAAGTTATTTGGTCTCAATTCTAATTTATTAAAGTGAAAATCTGATTTACCTAGTGTTCCTCAGTAGTCTATACTTTGACCAATTAGCTACAGTCAGGGAATGGACTGGTGAGGCAGACACATGGTTTAGCCCAGTAACAGTACAAAGTCGGTTCTGAACAAGAGTCAAATATACCACCCTGTAGGTGACCACAATATACAACCAAGAGCTTTTAAAAGGTGAGAGACCTTAATATATTTATGAGTTATAAGAAATCTGTTGCAACTAACTTTGACAGGGTAGAGAGAAATATATATTAAAGGACTATAAAAGAGTACAGAGGTGTATAACTCTTAATTAAAATAAATTTAAAAAATGCAAGAAAAGTTGCAGGGAAAACAACCCAATCAACTATCACTAACATCAGCCCAGGCAAAATAGTATCCTGATAGTGGACACTTTGTTATATTCTAATTTGATAGCCAAATTCATATTCAGATTTTATCTGGTGATAATATCGAGACTCAAAATTTAGCTATCAAATTTTAATGTAGCAGCTAATAGTGAGTCTCAATATTATTGTCAGATCACTGAATTTAAATCAACTTCTGAAATACTTCTTAAAGTAAATTATAAAATGTCTGTATCTTATATCATACATTTTTATTTATTTTATTTATAATTTATGGAAAAGATACATTTAATAAGTACAAAAATAAAATTATAAGTGACTATGTATGCAGAATTAATGATAAAATTCATTATTTCCTTCTGTTAAAGGGCTGAATATCCATTCCATGTTAATGATGACCAAGGCTGATATTACCATTGACATTCAGTTCAGTTCAGTTCAGTTCAGTTCAGTTCAGTCCAGTTGCTCAGTAAGGTCTGACTCTTTGCAACTCCATAAATTGCAGCATGCCAGGTCTCCCTGTCCATTGGCATTACCCAACAACTACTTTATATGTCAAACCATCAGAGAGATGGTAACACAATTGATTAACAGAATTTTCTTAGAACAAAAATGACAGTGTATTAATATTGTCTGTCCCTTTCCAAAAAAAAAAAAAAAAGATTTCACTATAACATCTCTTCTTAGTGTGCCCTCGACAACACATGTGTTAAAAGTGCATATTTGTTGGTCTCACTCACCCAGATCTCTGAGGTAATACTTAGTGTGAAATCTGTATTTTTAACAAGCTCTCCAAGGTGACTCTTATGTGTAGGAGTTTAAAAGCCATTTGCTGAAAGTCAATGTAACAATTTGTTCACAGATTCAGTATAAGCAAAACAAACAAACAAACAAACAAACAAAACCAAGCCAAATGGAGAATGAGATGACAAGTTGTGTTTCACAACTTTAAATGTTAGTGAAGAAAGGACACATGTTATGATAAATGTGGGCAAAAAGCCAAGATCATTAAAATTCTGATTGGGTCCCTGCCTGATTTCTCAATGACCTAGTCATTTTAAGCAATTCATAAATCAAGAATAAATATTTAGTGAGAATGTGCAGCATGCTCTAGGTGTAGTGTGATTTCTCCTAGTCCCTGGACATATGGACATATGTTATATTTGCATGATTGATTATGCATGATATCTCAGTATTTATTCACCCCATTGGCAGAATGAAACTGCTACTATAACCAAATTGTTCTCAGCAGGCTGCTTATAAAAGAGGAAAAAAACCCCCCACTAACTAAATGAGTAAGATTTACATATTAGGCAAATCTAACGGGACCATGTTGAATGTGGCTAAGATTTTAAATCACTTTGGAGATAAACACAACCTGGACTTGACAACATTTCTCTATTTTTTTCCTTAATCACATTGAGTAAACATGTATTTGAAACTATACTGATTAAAATATATTTGTTATATAGACCAGTTGACGTTTAAAAACACACAATTTGGAATCCAGTGATCTAGGTTTAAACTTGACTGAGGTCGAATATGTTATGCTTAAAATGTGGAAAATTATGAGTTTCTTTAAGAACTTCTGGGACAATGAGAGAATGTGATATTGTATCAAATGGTGAAACATCATGTGAAGAACTATACAAATATTACTTGAAAGAATCAACTGTTCATTTTAGGTAGACTCATGATAAGACTGAAGTTTAAAACTTGTCACTTGCACTAAGATTTGATAGCATGCCCTGTGAAAAGTGTGGGAAGTCAGAAATGGGCAAGGCTTCTGGCTCAATGCTTAGGAATTTTCTGATGAAAGCATAGGGTTTAGATCCAATTAGGGCAGAAAATACCCAGCAAATAACAGGCAATGTGATGCTAGAGATATCTTGTGGAGTTTCACCATCCTTTACTGCAATATGTCCATGATCATTCTTTATAGGGATTTTATCCATCATTTGTCATTCTTGATGTATTCTCTTGGTTTCTTCATATTTATTATTCACTGCCATGTACTATGTTGAGCAATTTACTTGCAATAGCTTTTTTAACCTTTATAGCACAAATATGAAAGACACACTAAAGTGGCATCACTTTCATTTGTAAAGAAAGTGAACTCCAGTAAGAAATAATTTGTCTACCATTACACAGGAAGGAAAAAGTAAAACTAGAATTTAGAACAAAGCCATCTGTACTCCAGAATACATGTTGTGAAATAACACATTATACTTCCTTCTAGGGTTTTGAATTATTTTAAATTACATATTAAAAGATGTGTTAATTGTGGTTTTTGTTTATATTTTCATAAATTTCATGTAGTTCAAAGATTTTTTCATTGAAATATTTTTATCAATTTAAACTGGGTTCCTTGCATATTAAATTCTAAGTTTTAGAACTGGTTCTTAGAAATAATTTATCTCTGTAATAATAAATAAATGGGTGATACACCTTTCATTTAATATTGATTATCTTCAATATTAATTTTTTTCAAAGGTATACATCTACATCTGCTTCTAAGATTAAAAACTCCAAAGAGCAGTTTTCCCTCTGAGCTTTATTCCTGTCTCCAAAATAGCCACAGAGAAAAAATAAAGTTGTGAGAAGTCTGCTTCTCAAGTCAAAGGAAACTAGTGATCCAAGATGAAGAAAGAGTCAGGTATAGAGAAATAAGGAAAGAATTGGCTGAGGCCTGCCTGTCATACCTGGATAGAGTCCAAGGACAGATAGGGCAGAGGGAGTGCTATCCTCTTAGAAATAAGCCTCAGAGTCTTAGCCACGCCCTCACTGCTATGATGGTCAAATATGGTGCAGTGAGTTGGGAAAAATGATGTAATCATCTAAACAAATCACAGATTATGTTCTAAATATTCTTTTTATAATATGACTGTTGACTTTAGTCCTGGTGCTGTCATTATCTATTGAATTATCTTAAGATGCTTAAAAAGTCTCTACCTAAGTTTCCTCCTGAGTAAAATAGAAGTTCATAGTAATGCTTTATTCATTATAAAATAAAAAAAGAAGAACAATAAATACTAAAAAAAAAGTTATTGAGGGGAATAAATGAGTTAATACATGCAAAATATAAAAATATATAAAAAGATGCCTGGTCCACACTAAGTACTCAGTAACTGTTGTTGCTGTTCAGTTGCTAGGTCATGTCTGATTGTTTGTGACCCCATGGACTGCAGCACACCAGGCTTCCCTAGCCTTCACTATCTCCCAGAGTTTGCTCAAACTCATGTCCAGTGAGTCAGTGATGTCATCCAACCATGTTATCCTCTGTCACCCCCTTCACCTCCTGCTCTCAATCTTTTGCAGCATCAGGGTCTTTCCCAGTGAGTCTGCTCTTCACATCAGGTGGCCAAAGTATTGGAGCTTCAACTTCAGCATCACTCCTTCCAATGAATAGTCAAGGTTAATTTCCTTTAGGATTGACTGGATTGATCTTCTTGCTCTTCAAGCGACTTCAAGAGTCTCTTCCAGTACCACCATTTGAAAGTATCAGTTCTTCAGCACTCAGCCTTCTTTATGGTCCAACTCTTACAACTGTTCATGTCTACTGGAAAAACCATAGCTTTGACTAGATGGATATTTGTTGGTAAAGTGATGTCTCTGCTTTTTAATACACTGTCTTGGTTTGTCATAGCTTTTCTTCCAAGGAACAAGTGTCTTTTAATTCTGTGGCTGTAGTCACCATCTGCAGTGATTTTGAAGCCCAAGAAAAGAAAATCTGCCACTGTTTCCACTTTTTCCCCATCTATTTGCCATGAAGTGATGGGATCAGATGCTATGGTTTTAGTTTTTCTGAATGCTGAGTTTTAAGCCAACTAGCTAGTGCTTTTGTAACCTATTTTTGTCTTTGCTACTTCAGGCCACACTGCATAGAAAGATGAGTCTGGCACAATGCTTGGTACAGATAGTGCTCAGCAAATGCTGTTAAATTAAATAGTATATTTAAATTTCACTAGTGAAATTACTTTACTGTTTGTAAAAATACTAAATGATCTATATTATTAGAAATCTATTAGGTTAGAAAGAATTTATATATAATCTTATCCTTATTGGATACTGCTAGAAATGTTTTATGAAAGTCAAACCTGAAACTGAATATTTTCATAAAAATATCACAACTGATATTCTTCAAGATACATGAATCTTTAGATGTCCAGTAAAAGTGCTTTGATGAGAAGGAGAGATTTGGTTCTGGCTGCTCTCTTCTAAAAGAATCCTGAGCTACTTGCCTGGCAAATCATCACTAACAGAAATTCCTAGTTAAGACATGACTTTTTTGTCAGTAGTAGGACTTCTTTCAAAGCAGGTCTTGAAGATTTTTAGCCACCAAATTAAGGTCAAGAAAGTTTTGTGTTTAATTGTGTTCTTTCTCTTTTTCCCTTTTAAATAAATTGTATCTTCTTACATTACTATATTAGAGGAATATAAAATAAAATCTCTAAGAACTAAGCATATGAGCAAGTTTAGCCTTATATCCACCCCAATTTTCCAGAAATTTAGCCCAAAGAGATACATTTGGAGGGGTTCCTACCTTATACTCCAAACTTGAGATACACACCTAGCACTTCCCTTTGTTATTAAATATCCTTCCCCTCTACTTGAAAGAAATAACTGAGTTTACTTGAATCCACAAGTTTATCTCTAAGTGATAAGGGAACAGTTGCAAGGCTTGCATATGCTCAGTACACGGTCTACAAAATTTTCCACTTGGTTGCCAGTAGAGTTGCTGCTGTTAGTGTCTATAGCTGTTTTACAAGTCTTATATGCATTCTTCTTTCAGAAAGACATACTTTGTGAAAGAAGACCATCTGGCAGCCATGGACAAAGAAAGGAGAAGAAGAAGTAATAGTGTTCCAGTTTTATTAGAAATAAACGAGTATCTGGGAGAAGGACAACGAAACATGTATACAATCATATGGGAGATGAAGCACCAGTCTATGTTCAATACAGGATACAGGATGCTTGGGGCCGGTGTATAGGATGAACCGGGGGGATGGGCAGGGAAGGGAGGTGGGAGGGGGCTTTAACATGGGGAGATCGTCCACACCTGTGGCTGATTCATGTCAATGTATGGCAGAACCAATGCAGTGCTGTGAAATGGAATAAGCATTAAACAAAAAATAAAAATTAAAAAAAAAAGAAATAAACGAGTAAAAACAAAGGTGCAGAGGGGAGGAGTCAAGACGGTAGAATAAGAGAACACGGAGTGAGTTTCTCCTCAAAAGGACATCAAGAATGCATCTAAAAATGAATGTGAATACATCTTGCATAGTGGATGCTGACCATTCGTGAAAGAATTCAGACATCTAAAAGGACAAGCAGAATTCCCTCTCAATTGGGTAGGATGAAAGAAAAAAAGGAAAAGAGGAAACAAACAAGGGACCAGGAACCATGGTGGTAAACTGAGGGTGAGAAGAGGATTCTGCAGTTAGTAAATCCCCCTTGCAGTTGGGGTAATCAGCTGGGACAGAAAACAACCTTTGGGGGAATCAAAGGAGAGCTCAGTGGACACTCTGTGGAAGACAGGACAAAATAAAACTGTGTACATGTGAAATTGCACCTTAGACTGGGACTCAAACCCAAGAGGCCAGGACTCAAACCTGGCCAAAACCCGCCTGGGACTTGAACCCATGTGGCTGGGACTTGAACCTGGCCCAAACTCATGGTCTTCCACCTGTGAACACAGACCTGGTTTCAGGACCTAATGAAACTCAGGTTCTCAGTGTTTCATTGTAGAAATAATTCAGTGAGAGACAAATGGATAGGTAAGAGGTGGCTTATTCAGAGAGAAACACTCCACAGACAGAATGTGGGCCATTGCAGAGGGTGAGTGTGGCCTCAAAATGTGGCACAGTTAGCTTAGGGAGTGGGTAATTTCATAGGCTCCATAGCAAAGGCAAAGGACAAAAGGATATACCCATCTGAATGCAGAGTTCCAAAGAATAGCAAGGAGAGATGGGAAAGCCCTTTTAAGTAAACAATGCAAAGAAATAGAGGAAAACAATAGAATGGGAAAGACTAGAGATTGCTTCAAGAAAATTAGAGATACCAAGGAAATATTTCATGCAAAGATAGGCAAATGACAGAAATGGTATTGACCTAACACAAGTAGAAGATATTAAGAAGAGGTAGCAAGAATGCACAGAAGAACTATACAAAGAAGATCTTAATGACCCAGATAACCATGATGGTGTAATCATTTTCCTAGAGCCAGACATCCTGGAGTGTTAGGTCAAGTGGGTCTTAGGAAGCATTGCTATGAACAAAGCTAGTGGAGATCATGGAATTCCAGCTGAGCTATTTAAAATCTTGAAAGATGATGCTGTGAAAGTGTCACACTCAATATGCTAGCGAATTTGGAAAACTCAGCAGTGGCCACAGGATGGAAAAGGTCAGTTTTCATTCCAATCCCAAAGAAAGGCAATGCCAAAGAATTTTCAAACTATCACACAATTGCTGTCACTTCACATGCTAGCAAAGTAATGCCCCAAATCCTCCAAGCTAGGCTTCAACTTCCAGACATACAAGCTGAATTAAAAAAGGCAGAGGAACCAGATATCAAATTGCCAACATCCATTGGGTCATAGAAAAAGCTAGAAAATTCCATAAAAACACATATTTCTGCTTCATTGACTACACCAAAACCTTTGACTATGTAGATCACAACAAACTGCGGAAAATTCTTAAAGAGATGGGAATATCAAACCACCTTTCCTGCTTCCTGAAAAGCCTACATGCAGGTCAAGAAGCCACAGTTAATACCAGACATGGAACAATGGGCTGATTCCAAACTGGGAAAGAAGTACATCAAGGCTGTATATTGTAACCCTGTTTATTTAACTTACATGCAGAGTACATCATGAAAAATGCCAAGCTGAATGAAGCACAAGCTGGAATCAACATTTCCAGGAGAAATATCAATAACCTCAAATATGCAGATGACATCACCCTAATGGCAGAAAGAGAGGAGGAATTAAAGAGTCTCCTGATGAAGGTGAAAGAGGAAAGTGAAAAAGCTGACTTCAAAGTCAACATTCAGAAGACTAAGATCATGGCATCCAGTTTTATCAATTCATGGCAAATGAATGGGGAAACAATGGAAATAGTGAGACATTATTTTCTTGGGCTCCAAAATTACTGCAGATGGTGACTCTAGCCATGAAATTAAAAGAAGCTTGCTCCTTAGAAGAAAAGAAATGACAAACCTAGACAAGTATTAAAAAGCATATACATACTTTGCTGACAAAGGTATGTATAGTCAAAGTTATGGTTTTCCAGTAGTCATGTACGGATATGAGAGTTGGACAATAAAAAATGCTGAGGACCAAAGAAATGATGCCTTTGAACTTTGGTGCTGTAGAAGACTCTTGAGAGTCCCTTGGACAGCAAGATCAAACCAGTCAGTCTTAAAGAAATCAACTCTGAATATTCATTGGAAGGACTGATGCTAAAGTTTCAATATTTTGGCCACCTGTTGCGAAGAGCTGAGTCATTGGAAAAGACCCTGACATGGGAAATTTTGAAGACAGGAGGATAAGGGGATGACAGAGGATAAGATGGTTGAATGACATAATTTACTCAATGGACATGAGTTTGAGCAAACTTTGGAGATGGGGAAGGATAGGAAAGCCTGGTGTGTTGCATTTCATGGGATTGGAAACAGTCAGACATGACTAAGTAACTGAAGAAATTTCATAGGCTAATGAGTGGGAGGATTATTTCAACTGTTTTTAGTGGGAGGGAGATTTCCAGGAATTGGGCCATTGCCACTTTTTGGAATTGCCTTGGAACTGCCGTGGTGCCTCTGGGTGTGCCATTTAGCTTGCTGGTGTGCTACAGTGAGCGTATACTGAGGATTAAAGTCTAGTTGAAGTCAACTTGTCTGACATCTTGGACCCATTTGATTATAATCATTTTATGTGTGTCCTTGGGCTATGTCATTCTTTAAAAAGTTGTGCCTCATCCCCTTTCCTCCTGTTTCTTATGGTCTGTGCTGAACCCCTGTGCTTCCCAGCCTGAGCTGTGTGTCTCCAGAAGGGGGTTGGGTGCTGGAAAGTGGACCCAGGGAGGAGACAGCTGTTGGCTTTGAAAAGACAGCCTGAAGGAAGAGGAATAAAGAGCTCCACAACTGGGAAAGTTTTTGGAAAAAGCCCAGGATACCACAGGGGCAAGGCATCATTGTTGAGTGGCATGCAAGGGGTGGGGCTGCCATGGCAACTGCGTTCCTCACCCATGAGCTTGGTCTCTGTGAGCACTAGGAGGGGACCCGTCTGAACAGGCTCACTCACACTTCAAGCAAGGTCTCCTCCACCTGTGTGAGCTCCCGGGTTCTGAGCACCACGCTTCACCCTTCACAAAACCTCCAGAGTCTGTCCTGGGCCCTCCTGCCTGAGACAGGAATCTGCCAGTGCTGAAGGGGGATGAGTGCTAAAGCATGGGGTTAAGAGAGCAGATTCAGGTACAGGATTGCTGTTGACCATGTGGATACAATGCAAGGGTAAAGGTTGAATGGCTCCTTGGCTGGGAATGCCCCTAGAGGAAGGGTGGTCTGCCTGGGAAATGAGGTGTCATTCTTGACTGGTGTGCAAGGGGTGGGGTAAACATAGCCCTCACACACCAGCCCCTGCTTCTGTGGTCACTGGAAGGGATTCTCACCAGAGCAAGTACACCCTCCTTTATTGCAACTGCCTTCTGGTCTCTGCCCCAGCAGGCACTTGGCACACACCTCAGTTGTGGCCATCATACCACCCTCCCCGCCACCAAATCAGAGTGAGTAAGTGCCCCAGTCACCTGGTGCTTTTGCTCCCTCTTGCCTGAGTAGGAAACAGATGCCTGAGGGTCACACACAGGCACAGGTGGAGGAAAGCCAAAGATGAGCCTCAGGAGTGGTGCCACTAAGGAAAAGGAATGGAAATCTGGCCTTGCTGCTACATAGCTATGAATTAAATCCTCACAATAAGCTTGGTAAAACCTGCATCTGGACTATGTGAATAGACAACAAGTGTTTGGAGACCAGTCTAACTTTGGCAGCAGTGATACTGGGGGCAAGTATATGCAAGAGCTGGGCCAGGTCAGAGTCTGCGCTGGCCCCATAGTGCCCACAACAGATCCAGAGACCTACCTAGTGATGACAAGAGGGCCGCCTGGAGAGGTAGGTGTTGGTTGCAGCTCACTGTGAGAGCAGAGACACACTGACAGAGGAGGCCACTGGAAAATATTATTAGTACTATTCTTTTTTCTGTTTAATTTTGTTTAGTTTTTGTTGATTAAAAAATTTTTTTTCTTTTACTTTTTTTTCTGTTCTTTGATTTTTTTTTTGTTTTTGGATCATTTTTATGTTTTTGCTTCACATTTTCTTTGCATTTTTCAAGTTTCCTTTCTATTTTGGATAAAGAGAAAGGGCCTGAGAAAATATTAGAAGAAATTATTGTAAAACATTTCCCTAACATGGGAAAGGAAATAGTCACCCCAGTGCAGGAGGCCCAGAAAGACTCATACAGAATAACTCCAAAAGAAACATGCCAACATATATTAATCAAGCTCAAATTAAATGTGACAGAAAATATTAAAAGCAGCATAGGGAAAGCAACAAATAACACACAAGGGAATTCCCATTAGGTTATCAACTGATTTTCAGTGGAAACTTTGCAGACCAGAAGAGTGGCAGAACATATTTAAAATGATGAAAGAGAAAAACCTATAACCAAGATTGCTCTCCCCATCAAAGATCTCATTCAGATTTGACAAAGAAATCAAATGCTTTACAGACAAGTAAAAGTTCAAAGAATTCAGTACCACCAAGTTTTACAACAAATATTAAAGGAACTTCTCTAGGCAAGAAACATAGGTCAAAAACAATTAAGAAAATGGTAATAGGAACACACATATTGATAATTACTTTAAATGTAAATGTATTAAATGCTCCAACAACAACAACAATAACAACAACAACAACAACAAAACCAGATTGGCTGAATGAATACAATAACAAGACCTATGTGTGCGCTATCTACCAGAGACCCCCTTCAGACCTAAGAACACATACAGACTAAAAGTAAGGGGATAGGCAAAAATATTCTTTACAAATGGAAATCAAAAGAATCCTGAAGTAGCAATACTCATATTAGATGAAATAGACTTTAAAATAAAGACTATTACAAGATATAAGGAAGGACACTATGTAATAATCAAGAAGTTAGTCCAGGAAAAAGATAAAGTAATTGTGAATATTTGTGCGTGCAACTTAAGAGCAGCTTAATAAATAAGGCAAATTCTAACAGCCATAAAAGGGGAATTTGACAGTAGCACAATATTAGTTGGAGAATTTAACCTCCATTTAAATCAATGGATAAGTCATGCAGAGGGACAATTAACAAGGAAACACAAGACTTAAATAGGGCTTCCCAGGTGGTTCAGTGGTAAAGAATTCACCTACCGATGCAGGAGACCCAAGAGATGCAGTTTCGATCCACTGGTTGGGAAGACAACTTGAAGAAGGAAATGGCAACCCACTCCAATATTCTTGCCTGGAAAATTCCAAGGACAGAGGAACTTGGGTCTTAAAAGAGTCAGACATGACTGGGCACATGATGGATGAAGACTTAAATGACACATTAGACTAGAAAGACTAAATCTATTTTTATAGGACATTCCATCTGAAAGTAATGGAATACATTTTCTTTTCAAGTCACACAGAATATTTTCCAAGATAGATCATGTCTTGGATCACAAATCAAACTTCAGTAAACTGAAGAAAATTGAAATGATACCAAGCATCTTTTCCAACCACAGAGGTAATGGATTAATAATCAAGCACAAGGAAAAGATAAAAACTTAAAAAACACAAACACACGGAGGCTAAACAACATACTACTAAATAACCAAGAGATCACTGAGGAAATCAAAGAGGAAAAAAAAACCAACTAGGAACAAATGGCAATGAAAATACGATGACTGAAAGCCTGTGGGATAGAGCAAAAGCAGTTCTAAGAGGGAAATTTGTGTAAAAACCATCCTACTTCAAGATACAAGGAAAAAAATCTGAAATAAACAACCTAACCTTACAACTAAAGCAACTAGAGAAAGAAGAATCCAAACAAACAAAAAACCCCAAAGTTAGTAGAAGGAAAGAAATCATAAAGGTTATAGCAGAAGTAAATGAAATAGAAACAAAACAATAGCAAAGATCAATGAAACTGAATACTGCTCCTTAGAGAAGATAAAATTGATAAAACTTTAACCATACTTCATCAAGAAAAAAAAGGAGAGGACCCAAATCAATAGAAGTAGAAATGAAAAAGTTGAAATTACAAATGATACTGCAGAAATACAAAGCATCATAAAAGACTGCTAAAGCATCCATATGCCAATAAAAGGGAAAACCTGGAAGAAATGATTAAATTCTTAGAAAAGTGCAAGCTTCTAAGACTGAACCAGGAAGAAAGAAAAATTATGAATAGGCCAAGCAGCACTTCTCTGGTGGTCTAGTGGTTATGAATCAGCTTTCCAGTGGGTTGAACCAAGGGGATGTGGGTTCAATTTCATGTTAGGGAACTAAGATCCTATGTTGAGGATCCTTAGTTGAGCCCAGGTACCACACTTACTGAGCCTGCATGCCTCAATGAGAAATTCTGTGCACCAGCTACAAAGCTCATGTGTCCTAGAACAAGAACCCATGCCCCATAGCTACAGAGCTCAATCACTCTGGAGCTTACACACCACAACCAGAGAAAAGTCTGTGCACTGCAAAAAAATGGCCTGCATGCCACAATGAAAAATCCCATGTGCAGCAACAAAGAGCCTGTGTGTTGCAACTAAGACCTGACACAGCCAAAAATAAATATATAAAAATGAAAAAACCAATCACAAGTACTGAAATAGAAACTTTGATTAAAAATATTACAACAAAAATCCAGGACCAGTAACTTAACAAGCAAATTCTCTCAAACACTTAGAGAAGAGCTAACATCATCCTTCTCAAACTCTTCCAAAAATTTCATAGGGAAGAACCCACTCAATCTCATTCTAAGAGGATACCATGTCCCCGATATCATAATTACATGAGTGTTAGTCACTCAGTCGTGTCCAGCTCTTTGCAACCCCATGGACTATAGCCCACAAGGCTTCTCTGTCCATGGGTTTCTCCAGGCAAGAAGACTGGATTGGGTAGCTATTCTCTTCTCCAGGGGATCTTCTCAACCCAGGGGTTGAACTCGGGTCTTCCACATTGCAGACAAATTCTTTACCATCTGGGCTACCATAATTACACAAAGATATCACAAAAAAGAAAATTGCAGCTCAATAACATTGATAAACATAGATGAAAAAATCCTTGGCAAAATACTAGTAAACAGAATCCACCAACACGTTAAAAGATCATACACCATGTTCAAGTGGGATTTATCCCAGAGATGCAATGATTCATCAATCACTGTGATATACTACATTAGCAAATTGAAGAATAAAACCATCCAATTATCTCAACAGATGTAGTAAAAGCTTTTGACAAGATTCAACACTGATTTATGACAAAAACTCTCCAGAAAGTGGACACAGAGGGAACTAACCTCAATATAATAAAGTCATATAGAACAAACCCACAGCAAACATCATTTCCAATGATGAAAAACCTAAAGCACTTCCACTAACATCAAGAACAAGACAAGGATATCCACTTTCACCACTTTTATTCAACATAGTTTTGAAAGTTTGAGCCACTGAAATCAGGGAAGAAAAAGAAATAAGAGGAATACACATTAGAGAAGAAGAAAAACTGTTACTGTTTGCAGATGAAAGTGAAGTCACGCAGTCATGTCTGACTCTTTGAGACCCCATGGACTGTAGCCCACTAGGCTCCTCCATTCATGAAATTTTCTAGGCAAGAGTACTGGAGTGGGTTGCCATTTCCTTCTCCAGGGGATCTTCCCAACTCAGAGATCGAACCCAGGTCTCTTCCATTGCAGGCAGACGCTTTACTGTCTGAGCTACCAAGGAATCCCTTGTTTGTAGATGACATAATACTATACACAGAAAATGCTAAGGATGCCACCAGAAAATGACTAGAGTTCATCAAAGAGTTTTGGAAAATTGTAAGATACCAAACTAATACACCAAAATCTTGTTTTTCTATATGTTATCAACAAAATATAAGAAAGAGAAATTAAGGAAACAATCACACTTAACCATTGCAACAGAAAGAATAAAATACTTAGGAATAAACCTAAGGAGGCAAAAGACATGTACTCAGAAAACTATAACATAGTGATGAAACAGATCAAAGATGACACAAACAGATGGAGAGATAAACCATATACGTGGACTGGAAGAATTAATATTCTGAAAATATACTACTCAAAGCAATCTACAGATTCAATGCAATTCCTATCAATTTACCAAGGGCATTTAAAAAATAGAATTATAACAAAAAATTAAAAATTTGTATGAAACACAAAGGACCCCAAATAACCAAAATACTCTTGAGAAAGAAAAATGGAGCTGGAGAAATCAGTCTATAGTATAAAGCTACAGTAATCAAGACAATATGCTACTGGCACAAAAACAGAAATATAAATCAATAGAACAGGATAGAAAGCCCAGAGATGAATCCATACACCTTTAGTCACCAAATATATGACAAAGGAGGCAAGAATATACAATGGAGAAAAGACTTATCTTCAATAAGAGATGCTGAAAAAACTGGACACCTCCACGTAAAAGCATGAAATTAAAACACTCCCTAATACTGTACACACAAAAACCCTCAAAATGGGTTAAAGACTTAAAGGTAAGACCAGACAGTACAAACTTAGAGGAAAACATAGGTAGAAAACACTATGACATAAATTAAAGCAAGATCTTTTTGACCCACTTCCTAGAATAATGAAAATAAAAACAGAAATTAAAAAATGAGGCCTATTAAACTTAAATGCTTTTGCACAACAAAGGAAACCATAAATAAGACAAAAAGACAAACTTCAGAATAGGAGAAAATATTTGCAAAAGAAGTAACTGACAATGGATTAATTCTCAAAATGTACAAATAGCTCCTGCAGCTCAATATTAAGAAGACAAATAACCTAATAAAAAAATGTGTAGAATAACTAGCCTTTTCTTCAAAAAAAAAAAAAAAAAAGGAAAAGCTATTCAACACCACTAATTATTAGAAAAATGCAAATTATAACTACAATGAGGTACTATCTCACATCAGTAAGAATGGAAATCATAAAAAATTATACAAACAATAAATGTTGGAATGCATTTTGTGAAAAGCTTTTACTCTATTACTCTATTACCTTTTTACTCTATTAATGAGAATCAAAATTGATACAGCCACTATCAAGAACAGTATGGGGGTTCCTTAAAAAACTGAAAATAGAACTACCATATGACCCAGCAATTCCACTCCTGGACGTACACCCAGAGAAAACTGTAGTTCAGAAAGATACATGCACCCCAATGTTCATTGCATCACTATTTATAATAGCCAGTATATGGAAGCAAAATAAATGTCCATCAACAGGAGTGGATAGAGAAGATATGGTAATATATACAATGGAATACTATTCAACCATTAAAAGGAACAAGGTTGTGTCATTTGGAGAGATGTGGATGGACCTTGAGACTGTCATACAGTGTGAAGCAAATCAGAAAGAGAAAAACAGAGCTTTCCTGATGGGTCAGTAGTAAAGAATCTGCCTGTCAGTGCAGGAGACATGTGTTTGATCCCTGATCCAGGAAGATCCCACATGCAGTGGAGCAACTAATCTCATGTGCCACAACTACTGAACCTGTACTTTCTAGCCCAGGAGCCCACATGCCACAACTTCTGAAGTCCATGTACCCTAAGCCTGTGCTCTGCAACAAGAGAAGCCACCACAATGAGAAACCTGCGAACCCCAACAAAGAACAGCCTCTGCTCATCGCAACTAGAGGAAACCTGTGCACAGCAATGGCCACCCAGCACAGCCCCAGACAAATAAAGAGAGAGAAACAAATATTGAATATTAATACATATGTGGAATTTAGAAATATAGTGTGATGATCTTGTTATAAAACAGAGACACAGATGCAGAGAAACAATGTATGGATATCAGGGAGTAAGGGGAGTTGGAATGAATTGGGGGATTGGGACTGACATATGTACACTTCTAAGTATAAAATATTAATAGATAACTAATGAGGACCTGTTCTATTGCACAGGAAACTCTATTAAGTACTCTGTAGTGACATAAACAAGAATGAAATCTGAAAATGAGAGGATATATGTATACGTACAATTGATTCATTTTGCTATACAGCAGAAACTGATGCAGCAGTGTAAGGCAATTATACTCTAATTAAAAAAGAACAAAAGTGAGGCAGTGGTATTAGAAAGCATTCTCTAGCCCAGGGCTACTTCCTCTGCTATCAAATTTATAGTCCTTTAGGCCAAGGTGAGACCTTGTTCAAAATGTTAATCATGTTAAATTTGGTGAACTCTTAACTCTTATTTAAAAATTAGCTAATTTAGAAATTCAATTAAATGTTAAGGTCTTCAGATTTAAAAAGGATTTGGATATGCCCTGAATCCTAGATTGTTCACTAAGTCGTGTCCAACACTTTGCAACCCATGGATTGCAGCACATCAACCTTCTTTGTACTTCACTATCTCTCAGAGTTTCCTTAAACTCGGATCCGTTGGTTGGTGATGCCATCCAACCATCTCATCTTCTGCTGCCTTCTTCTCCTCTTGCCTTCAATCTTTCTGAGCATCAGGGTCTTTTCCAATGAGTCAGCTCTTCAGGTGGCCAAAGTATTGGAGCTTCAGTATCAGTCCTTCCAATGAATATTCAAGATTGATTTCCTTTAGTATTGACTGGTTTGATCTTCTTGCTGTTCAAGGGACTCTTAAGAATCTTCTCCAGCTCCACAGTTTGAAATCATCAATTCTTTGGCCCTCAGCCCTCTTGATGGTTCAACTTTCACATCCATAAAGGACAGCAGAAAAACCATAGCTTTGGTTATATGGACTTTTGTCTGTGAAGTGATGTTTCTGATTTTTAATATTCTGTCTAGGTTTGTCGTGACTTTTCTCCCAAGGAGCAAGCATCTTTTAATATTACGGGGGTTGTCACCATCCACAGTGATTTTGGAGCCTCCCAAATAAATCTGCCGCTGTTTTCACTTTCTCCCCATCTCTTTGCCATGATGTGATTGGACAGGATACCTTGATCTTTATTTTTTGAATGGGGAGTTTTAAGCCGGCTTTTTCACTCTCTTCTTTCACCTTCATCAAGTGGCTCTTAGTTCCTCTTTGCGTTTTACTATTAGAGTGGTATCATCTGCATATCTGAGTTGTTGATGTAATCTTTATTCCAGCTTGTGCTTCATCCAGCCCAGCGTTTCACATGATGTACCTTGCATATACATTAATAAACAGTGTGACAAACTAGTTCCCAGTTTTGAGCCAGTCCATTGTTTCATGTCTGATTCTAAGTATTGCTTCTTGACCTGCATACAGGTTTTACTGGAGACAGGTAAGATGATTTGGTATTCCCATCTCTTTCAGAATTTTCCAGTTTTGCTGTGATCCGCACAAAGACTTTAGTATAGTCAATGAAGCAGAAGTACATGTTTTTCTTGAATTCTCTTGCTTTTTAAAAAATGATATAATGGATATTTGCAATTTGATCTCTAGTTCCCCTGCCTTTTCAAAATCCAGCTTGTACATCTGGAATTTCTCAGTTCATATGCTGCTGAAGCCTAGCTTGGAGGATTTTGAACATTACCTTGCTAGCATGTAAAATGAGCCCAATTTTAGTTTGAATATTGTTTGGCATTGCTTTTCTTTGGGATTAGAGTGAAACTCGACCTTTTCCAGTCCTGTGGCCCCTGCTGAGTTTTCCAAATTTGCTGGCATATTGGGTGCAGCACTTTCACAGCATCGTCTTTTAGGATTTGAAATAGCTCAGGTGGAATTCCATCACCTCCACTAGCTTTGCTCACAGTAATGCTTCCTAAGGCCCACTTGACTTCATGCTCCAGGATATTTGGCTCTAGGTAAGTCATCACACCATCGTGGTTATCTGGGTCATTAAGATCTCTTTTTATAATTCTTCTGTGTATTCTTGCTACCTCTTAATATCTTCTGCTTCTGGTAGGTTCTTGATATTTCTGTCCTTTATTGAGTCCTTCTTTGCATGATATCCTCCCTTAGTATCACTAATTTTCTTGAAGAAATCTCTAGACTTTCTCCTTCTGTTGTTTTCCTCTATTTCTTTGACTTGTTCACTTAAAAAGGCTTTCTTATCTTCTCTTGCTATTTTCTGGATCAACTAAGCTTTGCTCACAGTAATGCTTCCTAAGGCCCACTTGACTTCATGCTCCAGGATATTTGGCTCTAGGTAAGTCATCACACCATCGTGGTTATCTGGGTCATTAAGATCTCTTTTTATAATTCTTCTGTGTATTCTTGCTACCTCTTAATATCTTCTGCTTCTGGTAGGTTCTTGATATTTCTGTCCTTTATTGAGTCCTTCTTTGCATGATATCCTCCCTTAGTATCACTAATTTTCTTGAAGAAATCTCTAGACTTTCTCCTTCTGTTGTTTTCCTCTATTTCTTTGACTTGTTCACTTAAAAAGGCTTTCTTATCTTCTCTTGCTATTTTCTGGATCAACTGTTCAGTTGTGTATATCTTGCCCTGTTATTCTCTGGAACAACTGTTTCGGTTTTGTATATTCAGTTGTATATATTTTCTCCTTTTCTCCTTTGCCTTTCACTTCTCTTTTTTTTTTTTTTCTCAGCTATTTGTAAGACCTCTTTAGATAACCATTTTGTCTTCTTGCATTTCTTTTTCTTGAGGATGGTTTTGGTCACCACTTTCTGTACAATGTTAAGAACCTTGGTCCATAGTTCTTCAGGTACACTGTACACCTATATGGAATTTGCTATATAGATCAGCATGAAAAAGTTTAGTCAAATAACTTCATTTTCCAAAAAATAATACTAAAACCCAACAAAGATAAGTGGGATAGACTCAGGATTATCAGTTTAGTCACTCAGTCAAGTCTACCTCTTTGTGACCCAAAGGACTGCAGGATACCAGGCTTTCCTGTCCTTCACCAACTCCCAGAGCTTGCTCAAACTCGTCCACTGAGTTGGTGATACCATCTGACCATCTCATCCTCTGTTATCCCCTTCTCCTTCCTTCAATCTGTCCCAACATCAGGGTTTTTATCCCAGCAATCTTAATTCCAGCTTGTGCTTCATCCAGCCCAGCATTTCTCATGATGAGCTCTGCATATAAGTTAAATAAGCAGGGTGACAATACACAGCGTTGATGTATTTTCCAAAAGTAATATTAAAATCCAACAAAGATAAGTGGGATAGACTCAAGATTAAAATTTCTGTTCAGTTTGGTTCAGTTGCTCAGTTGCGTCTGACTGACTCTTTGTGATCCCATGGACTGCAGCATGTCATGCTTTCCTGTCCATCACCAACTCCCAGAGAAGATACAATTTCCAATCTAGGGTTCTTTCCATGAAACTTCATCAGAATTTCCCCTGGCTTATTTCCAGGCATTATCTGACAACTCGTGGAAGGAATAATTTAAGATTTAGAAAAAGACTCTCAAGTCACTTAATTAATCTGGTGGAATGCATCCTGTAATCAGGTTGGAAAACTCTCAAGCTGATTCGTGTCACCTTCTGTAGAAATGGTCTGTTCACTTTACATTGAAGTGTTTATAGGACGAATGATTAGGTAGAGATGTTCAATCCCATTGGGTACAAGTATAATACATGCCTCCTAAGATAAAATCTGGATAAATTTTACTTCTTGAGAGTATTTTACAAAGGCAAGCAGCTGAGGATTATGTCATTATACATTTACCATCTTTTTGCCTCCAAAATTCATGAACATAGTTAAGATAAGGTATTTATTCTACACGATTTTATCTCATAATATATTCACTTTTACAATTTTAACTTTGAGAAATTTCCTCTCTAGTATCTGAAATTTAGAAAATCTAGAATAAAAATTATTTCCTTCTAAAAACCTATCCTGTGAATCTGGGCTGAGCTGAAGCCCCCCAATATAAGTGAAATACCTAGAGATGATAATTGTGGTATCCCAGGGATTTCAAGATATCTTGATCGAAGTTTCTCATGTATATATGATGAAGTCCAGACAGAGAACCAGTCTTTATGAATCATTACCAGTTTAGAAATATAGATCATTGATAGGGGATTTTATCCTTATTGTGCATATGTAAGGAATGAAAATGCATAATTGAAACAGATATAGTCAAGAGTATTGAGGAATTAGGTGGAAAAAAAGACAAAGCTAAGTAAATGAATCAATTGTTAAATAAAGGATAGTATTCAAAATTTTTTTCTTTTTATTTTCCCAGCCTGGAACAAACCATTCCCTTAGTGGATTGACTACATCAGTTTAGGCTAAATTATGAAACCATAACAAACAACCCCAAAATCTCAGTGACTCACAACAAACGTGTGCTTCTTTCTGAAACTGCTTGTCTATCATGAGTTGGCTCTGATTTTTTTCATGCTATTTTGCTCCAGTATTCAGGCTTACTGTAGACCCTTTATGTAAGACATTACCAACCTCATGTATAAAATGTAAGTTGGAACTAATGCAGAAATGATTCCAGGGAAATGAACACTGATGTTTTATCTTACATCACACTGGTAACTGATTGGCCAAAGTAAGTTGAGTGTTTGTGTTTGAGGCCAAGAAATTTGAAATTATACTCCATTAAGTAGATCACCACAAAAAGGAATGCCCAAGAAGGGACAGGAAGTATTTTTAGCCATAATGCAACTTATCACATTGAGTTATACATCAGAAAAAGAATGAATTACAGTTAAAAACTTCATGTAGTCTCACATCACTGCCCAACAAAAATAGCTATGAAAGTACATATCCCTCCCTGCAAAAAAAATAAAAAAAAATAAAATGAAGACTTATACCAATCAAATGCCAGACTCTTTAAAAAAATATTTACTTATTTTTAATTGATTGATGATTGTTTTACTATATTGGTTGATTTCTGTCATACAACGACATGAGTTAACCACAGGTGTACGTATGTCCCTTCTCTCTTGAATCTCCCTCCCACCTTCTACCCATTCTCACCCCTCTTGGTTATTACAGAGCCCAGTTTGAGTTCTTTGAGTCGTATAGCAAATTCCCATTGAAATATCAGACTCCTGATTGATGCCACTGTGTGCATTAATCACTCAGTTGTGTTTGACTCTTTGTGACCCCATGGTATGTCCATGGTATTCTCTAGGCAAGGATACTGGAGTGGGTTGCCATTCCCTTCTCCAGGGGATCTTCCTGACCCAGGGATTGAACCTGGTTCACCTGCATTGCAAGCAGATTCTTTACCATCTGAATCACCAGGAAAAACAGGTAACAAATTAATAATTTGTGTGTTGCTTGATCATGAGTCTCAGTTTGCCAGGGACAATCTCCTTTTACTTCCAACAGTGTTTTAGGGTTGTATGTTTAGAATATTTTAAAATGAAATTTTAGGAAAAACATAACGGTCTTGGACTTGTCGTCAATTATATGGTCATCCCTAGGGACATAATGACTCTTTCAACATGCTTGTATTTCAGAAATATAGATCCTACAGTCTTGGAATTAGAGCCATCAGTTTGCTCTTGGGTGATGTCTATGAGAGTCTGAAATGGCTCTTTTCCCACATATCTACTTGTTAGTGTTACCGAATTCAGAAGTCCATGTGCCAGATGCACAGTGAGGCCCATCAGTACTAAACTTTAGAGTTCAGGAAACATAAAGTTGATTACAGATTCACATAAGGAGATCGGTGGCTCATACCCTAAGAACCCCAAAGTTACTGAAGGTTTTCAGCAAGTCCTTTTAAAAGCGAAAGGATTAACTAACTAAACTAACCATGTACATGATAAGTTGTTGCAGACTTCTGGGTGTCAGATCCTTTGTTCTTGAGGTCAGGTCATGGTCAGGTAATGATGTTCCTATAAATCTCTTCCTGATGAATGTTATTGTCTGTTCTGACAAGGAGCAAAGTCCCAAGGCACCATTTTCACCCTCCAAGGGCCCAGTCCTGGCTACGAGGAGGCAAATCTCAGTTTGCAGCTCCTTCAGGGCCAGTTTCCCACATCTTGCTCACTGTCATCCCTGAGGGAGAAAGAGATCCAACCCAAATGGTCCTCAGGCTCCTCAGGCTTCCCAAATGGGGAGACTAGGTCTCACAGACTGTGACCCAGACAGACGGCCACTGCTATTAGGTCACAGAGAGGGTTGAGGAGAGGTTTTCTGCTGCCTCAAGGCATGGGCCAAGGTTGGAAGAGGGGCTTAGTGAGGTCTCTGTAGCCCTGCTGGGCATAGTCCCAGCCTCTTCCCTGGGCCCTCCAGCTCACCTGCTGGCCTAAGACTGGGTAGCTAGAGGGCCTCCAGGAGAAGGCCTGAATATTCCTGCCACCTCACTCTCCACCTGATGACCAACACACCACTGACCCTTGACTGAATCATTCCCCTAATGGTCCCTCACTGGCAGTTAGCTTGGACAGGATCCACGGCATTGCTGACCAATAGCTGAGTAGGACAACTAACAGTTGCTCCTTGACAGTTGGCTACTTGTGGGCAGGGCCCACCGCGGCACTGAACAATGGCTGAGCAAGACCTGTTGTCTCGTAACGGTGCAGAAAAATGAGGCACGGCAATGGCTCCTTGCTAAGGGCTGTGTTCATCCTGCTCTGTTACATTAGTATCTTTTGCAATTTGATAGGAATAGCTGCACCAAGTTTAACTGTATCTATTAAACCAAGCAGAAGTGGGGAGAAGAAGTCCAAAATGACACAGTAAATCTGACTGAATACAGGAAGAATATTTGAACATTGTTATCTCTATTTCCTCCCGCAAGTACAAATACAAGAAAGTCAGGCTGCTCAAGAGCTGAAATGAGGTCTTTTCACAAAAGATGAGTAAAGTGGCACAGCCTTTTAAAAGGGACAATTTGTTGATATTATTTCTATTTCTAAACAATAACAGCTATTTATTTCAGCAATTTTTCTTCCAGAAATTCATACTAAGGAAATAATCATAGCTATACGCAAGGAAGTGTTGAGGCAACTACTTTCTATATCATTTTTAAAACACAATGGATAAAGACAGCATTAAGCAATTTTCACACATTTTAAAATCTATCAATGACAATATTAGGTCCAAATGATCATCTCATTTTTCTAGAAAAGAATACTGTAGTCTAAAGATTTTTAATGTCACTTATCTCATAAGAAGAAATGGGAGAGTAAACATTTCAATCCAGATAGAATAGCTTCCCTGCTCTGTTCTCAAAAAATTAGATACTATCTAAAGGGGAAAAAATAACCATCTATACCTACATTATATTTAACATATTCTATAAGCAGTAGATAATTATAGTTATCAAAAAGACCGTTTTAGAAAAGGTCAGCACAAATGGCTCTAAGAATCCATTCATAGCAACATTGAAAAATGAAGGAAAAACTGTTAGAATCAATTTTGGCAGAATGTTAGAAAATAGTCAAGTGATTGCAGCCACCAAATCATCAGTCAACATAAAGAAAATGATAATTTAGCATGGTGTTTTTGCTTGCATTGTCCAACTCCCTCCTTATCTTAAGCAGAATCTTAAAGATGGCAGCTTACTTTCCATCATGGAACTCTGGTCTCTGGTTCCATAGGGAATAGAATAGACCGTATTCTCAAATGATCATGTTTATCTGTTCTAACATGTCTAGGGCTACATAAAGACTGGAATAATTGCTTGATTTCATTTTTCCTAACAGGATCCACACAATATGAAAAGTTGTATTATTTCAAAAACAATTGTAAGGCAATTGAATGATTTCCTGGGGCTTGTGGTTAAAGATTATAGTTATAGTAAACAATAAAATATCTAAATTCTGGAATAAAATTTGAGGAAAGAGGTTTTCTTTCTTTTTTAATTTTTCTTTTTTGTTGTTGCTTTTTGAGATTCACAAGGGATCATGTATACTGGAGACTTTAGAAGACCGTATGCATCCTCAAGGCAGGACACATATTCATAAAAAGACTGTAAGTACCCAATGCTGAAATGAGACTGTGTAAATACAGACTTTACAAAAATATTATAGCAAAATCACCAGAAAACAGCCAAAGAATACAGTAAACAAGAAAAATAAAGACAAGATGGAGGAAATTTGACACCCAGAGTTATCACATTATACAACTCAAGATTCCAGAGTTTTATAAAAACGTAGAAAGCATGAAAAGAAACAAGAAAGCATGGCCTATTCCCAGAAGAAATTTCTAGAAACTATCCCTGAGGAAGCATAGGCATTGGATTTATTAGGCAAAGAGTTTAAGTTAATCATCTTAAATATGCTCAAAGAATTTAAACAGCACAATCAGCCTACTATTTTAACAGACATATGCAGAACACTCTATATCAAAATAATAGTATTCACATTCTTCTCAAATGCATGAGGCATTTTCCATGATAGACCATATGTTAGGCTGTAAATTCAGTCCACATAGATGTAAAAATATAATTATTATACAAAGTAACCTCTTTGACCATAACAGATGAAAGTTAGAAATCGTCAAGAACTGGAAAATCTACAAAATCTCAGAAATTAAAAACACAATCTTATATAACCAATAGATCAAAGAATAAATCACAAGGGAAATTTAGAAAATATTGAGAAATTAATGAAAATTAAATACAATATACTAAAGCTGTGAGATACAGCAAATGCAGCACCTAGGGAATGAACAAACAAAAGCTAAATGCAAAAGAAAGAAAGAAATATTAGAGATTAGAGTAGAGATGCATGAAATAGAAAATATAAAAATATAGAGAAAATTAGTAGAAGAAGAAGTTCTTTGAGAAAATTAACAAAATTGTTAAAACTTTAGCTTGATACTAACAAAAAGGAGGGAAGACTCAAATTACTAAAATCCAAAATAAAAGTGGGGACAGTATTACCAATTCTGTGGATATAAAAAGGATTATAAGGCAGTAGTATGAACAAGTCTATGGAAAAAACACTTGAAAAATTGAGATGAAATGGATAGATTCTTAGAACAGTAAAGACAACGAAGATTAAATCACAAAGAAATAGGTAATTGAAAAGGACCCAAAACTAGTAATGAGATTGAATTGGTAAGCAAAAAGCTTTCAACAACAACAACAAAAGCCCAAGAATTGATGCCTTCACTGAGGAATTCTACCGAATATTTTAAAAAGAACATCCATCCTTATCAAATGTTTCCAAAAAACAAAAAAATAGAGAATGATTCATTCTATGAGGCCAGTGTTACCCTGATATCAAAGCAAAACAAAGACAATACTAGGAGATAAAGCCATAGGCTAATATCTCTTACGAGTATGAATCCAAAAGTCAATAACTAAATACTAGAAAACAAAATTCAGAAGCATATTAAAAGAATTATACACAGTAACCCAGTGACATTTATTCCTGGAATGCATGAATGGTTCAACATACAAAAATCAATCAATATAATACACCACATTAACAGAATGAACGGAGGGGGGAACACAATTACTTCAATTAATGCAGCAAAAACATTTGACAAAATTAAATACTATTTTATGTCAAGTATGCTCAAAAACTAGGAACCAGAAGCAATTATTATTATATTATAAACTCCATATAAAAAAAATAACTGTGAACATCAAACTCGATAGTGAAAGACTAAAAGCTTTTTCATTATGATCAAGAAACAGGGAAATTCCCTGGTAGCGCAGTGGACAAAAATTTGCCTGACAGCGCAGGAGACACTAGTTCAATCCCTGGCCTGGGAAGATTCCACATGCTGTGGTGCAACTAAACTAAGCTTGTGCACCACAACTACGATCCTGTACTCTAGAGCCTGCAAGCCACAACTACTGAGCCTGCAAGCTGCAGCTCCTGAAGTCCATGATCACTGAGTCTGTGCTCTACAACAGGAGAAGCCACTGCGATGAAAAGCCTGTGCACCACAGTGAAGAGTAAATCCTGCTTGCCACAGCTAGTGAATGCCTGTGAGCAGCAACAAAGACCCAGTGCAACCGAAAATAAATAAATAAATAAAAAGAAACTGTCTAGAACTGCAAAGTTCTAGCCAGACCAGTTAGGTAACAAAGAGAAATACAACTCATCCAAATAGAAAAGGAAGTAATATTGGGTTGGCCAAAAAGTTCCTTTGGCTTTTAAGTAAAGAGACACATTTTTCATTTTCACAAAGAACTTTTTAAATAACAGGTTCACCATTTTGTTCTACTACCTTCTGTCATATTTCAGACAACTTCATAATTCCATCTTCCAAAAATGTTTTGTCATTTTGAGCAAAGAACTGTTCCAGGTGCCTTTTATAGTCTTACAGGAAACTGAAATTTTTTTCATTACGAAAATTTTGTAAAGACTTGAGTAAATAGAAATCCAAAGGTGTAATGTCTGGTGAATGTGGTGAATGAATCAGAACTTCCCAACCAAGCTGTTAACAGTTTTTGCCTGGTCATCAAGGAAACATGTGGTCTTGTATTATCCTAATGCTTTTTTCTGTTGACTAATTCAAGATGCTTTTTCTTGAGCAGCGTTTTCAGTTGTCCAATTGGGAGCAGCATTTGTTGGAATTGTTTGATTTTTTGGAAGGAGCTCATAATAGGACACCTACATTAAAAAAAATGAATTTGGACCTTCACCTAGCACCATATGCAAAAATTAATTTAAAAAAATTTAACATCTTATAGTAAATAAGAACTAAAGCTGTGAACTTCCCTCTTAGAACTGTTTTTGGTTTTGTTTTCCTTTTAAATATCTCAATGATTTTATAAAATTATGTTTTCACTTTTATTTGTCTTGAGGTATTTTCTAATTTCTCTTTGATTTCATCATTGACTCAGTTTAACAGCATGTTGTTTAGTCTCCATGTGTGTATTCTTTTTGTAACAGTTCTAAGAGGGAAGTTCACAGTGATACAGGTCTTTCTCAAGCATTAAATAACCTAACTTACCACCCACAAGAATTAGCAAAAGAACAAACAAAGCCAAAGCCAGCAGAAGGAAGGAAACAATAAACATCACAGAGAAAATAAAATAGAGATGAAAAAAGACAATAGGAAAGAATAAAATCAAGAGGTGATTTTTGGAAAGGATACATAAGATTGACAAATGTGTATCTTGGCTCACCAAGAAGAAAAAAGAGGACCCAAATAAACAAATTAAGAAATGGAACAGGTGAGATAATAACTGATACCACAGAAATACAAAAAAACATTTTTCATTTTCACAAAGAACTTTTTAAATAACAGGTTCACCATTTTGTTCTACTACCTTCTGTCATATTTCAGACAACTTCATAATTCCATCTTCCAAAAATGTTTTGTCATTTTGAGCAAAGAACTGTTCCAGGTGCCTTTTATAGTCTTACAGGAAACTGAAATTTTTTTCATTACGAAAATTTTGTAAAGACTTGAGTAAATAGAAATCCAAAGGTGTAATGTCTGGTGAATGTGGTGAATGAATCAGAACTTCCCAACCAAGCTGTTAACAGTTTTTGCCTGGTCATCAAGGAAACATGTGGTCTTGTATTATCCTAATGCTTTTTTCTGTTGACTAATTCAAGATGCTTTTTCTTGAGCAGCGTTTTCAGTTGTCCAATTGGGAGCAGCATTTGTTGGAATTGTTTGATTTTTTGGAAGGAGCTCATAATAGGACACCTACATTAAAAAAAATGAATTTGGACCTTCACCTAGCACCATATGCAAAAATTAATTTAAAAAAATTTAACATCTTATAGTAAATAAGAACTAAAGCTGTGAACTTCCCTCTTAGAACTGTTTTTGGTTTTGTTTTCCTTTTAAATATCTCAATGATTTTATAAAATTATGTTTTCACTTTTATTTGTCTTGAGGTATTTTCTAATTTCTCTTTGATTTCATCATTGACTCAGTTTAACAGCATGTTGTTTAGTCTCCATGTGTGTATTCTTTTTGTAACAGTTCTAAGAGGGAAGTTCACAGTGATACAGGTCTTTCTCAAGCATTAAATAACCTAACTTACCACCCACAAGAATTAGCAAAAGAACAAACAAAGCCAAAGCCAGCAGAAGGAAGGAAACAATAAACATCACAGAGAAAATAAAATAGAGATAAAGACAATAGGAAAGAATAAAATCAAGAGGTGATTTTTTGAAAGGATACATAAGATTGACAAATGTGTATCTTGGCTCACCAAGAAGAAAAAAGAGGACCCAAATAAACAAATTAAGAAATGGAACAGGTGAGATAATAACTGATACCACAGAAATACAAAAAAATCATGAGAATACTGTAAACAGTTATATGCCAATAGATTGGACACCCTAGAAGAAACAGACAAATTTCTAGAAACATATAACCTGCTGAGTCAAGAAGACAATAGACAATTTGAACAATCACTAGAAGTAAAATAGAATCTGTAATAAAAATAGAATCTGCAAACAAAAGTATACAACAAACCAAAGAGCTTTACCGGGGAATTCTACCAAACATATAAAGAACTTATACCTATCCTTCTTGAACTATTTCAAAAAATTTGAAGAGGAGAGAGCACTCCCAAATTCATTCTACAAGGCCATTACTATGATATCAAAATCAGGCAAAAATGCCACAAAAAAATTAATTATGTGCCAATATCATTGATGAATACAGATGCAAAATCCTCAAAAAATATTAGCAAACCAAATCCAATAATAAATAAAAAAGATTATATTAAAAAAAGAAATAAAAACTATAAAACTCCTAGAAGAAAACACAAGGCAAAATCTTCACAATTTTGGAGTTAGTAATTATTTCTTGGATATGGCAACCAAACATAAAATAAATAGATTGTACTTTATTAAAAGTTAAAATTGTGTGCATCAAAAGAAAGTATCAATAGAGCAAAAAGGCAATCCACAGCATGGGAGAAAATATTTGCAAATCATCTATCTGATAAGGGATTAATATCCAGAATGTATAGAGACTACTACAACTCAACAATAGTAAAATGAATTACTTGATTGAAAAATCCACAAATGACTTGAATAGAACTTTCTCCAAAGAATATATACAAATGGCCATAAGCGTATAAAATGATGCTTAGCATTACTAATCATTGAGGAAATGCAAGTCAAAACTACAGTGAGATACTTCCTCATACCTATTGGAATGGCTACTATCAAACAAACAATTAAATAGAAAATAACAAGTGTTGGAGAAGATTTAGAGAAATTGGAGTACTTGGCACCATTGGAAAGAATGTAAAATGGTATACCCACTGCAGCAAACAGCATGACAGCCTCCTAAAAATGAAAAATATGTTTATCATATAATCTAGCAATTTCACTTCTGAGTACATGCTCAAAGGAATTAAAAGTGGAGTCTTGAGAAGATATGTGCACACACATGTTTGTAACAGTATTATTCACAGTAGCCAAAATGTGGAAGTAATGCAAAATCCACTGATAGATACAAGAGAATATTATTCAGCCTCACAAAGGAAGGAAATTCTGATGTTTATTACAACATAAATGAAACTTGATGACAGTTTGTTAAGTGAAATAATCAGTCATAAAGAGACAAACTGTATGATTCCACTTATATGAATCATAGTAGCCAAAATCATAGACAGAAGAACAATGGTGGTTTCCAGGAACTAGCTGAAGGAAGTCGTAGAGAATTATTTTTTAATGTGTATAGAATGTCTGCTTTGTATGATGAAAAGAGTTACAGAAATGTATGGTATTGATGATTATGCAACATTATGAATGAGCTCAATGTTATTGAATTTTACATTTAAAAATGGTTAAGATAGTAAATTTTATGTTATGTATGATTTACCATAATTTTTACAAAAGAAGCCAAATAGAATCTGGAAATTTGGACTTTTGATATCCGATTTGAGCAAACAGAAGAAAGATGCAGTAGGCTTCAAGACAGGTCAATCAAAATTATCCAGTCTGAGGGACATGTGGGACAGTATCTATCACAATAGCATATACAAAATGAGGCTCTCAGAAATAGAGAGGGAGGAAAGGAGCAAGTGAAAATATTCAGAGAAATAATAGCTCAAAGCTCTCTCTATTTGATAAGAAGACATGAATATCCACATCAAATAATCTGAATAAATTTTAGCAAAGTTAAACCAAAAAGGATTTATGGAGACACATTAAAATCAGATTGTCCAAAGTCAAAGACAAAACAAGAATCTTGAAAGCAGCAACAAGTGATTGTCATAAACAAGAGGTTTTCAAGGTTAATAGTCAATTTTTCAACACAAACCATGAAGGCCAGAAGAAAATGGGACAGCAGTTTTAAGTTGCTGAAAGAATAATACGTCAAAGAAAATTTCATATCCAGCAAAATTCTCTTCCTTAAATGAAGGATATAAAGACTTCCCAAGATAAATAAGAATAAAGTTAGATTCTTAAATGATATACAAAAAATTCTTTCATAATGGATCAAATATCTAAATATAAAATTTAAAACTATTAAGATTTTAGAAAAGAATATAAGATTACATTTTTACTTTCTTGGATTTGGCAGTTGATTCTTATATGTGACACCAGAAACATGAGCAACAAAAGAACCAAGAGAAAACGGGAGATAAATTGCACTTCATCAAGATTTAAAATTTTTATACATCAAAGAACACTATCAAGAGAACTGAAAAATAATTACATAATGGGAGAAAATATTTGAAATATCATGTATATAATAAGGGACTTCCCAGGTGGCTCAGTGGTTAAAGAAACCGCCTGCAATGCAAGAGACACAGGAGATGTGGGTTTAGTCCCACTTTTCCCAGTATTCTTGCTGGAGAATCCCATGAGAGAGGAGCCTGGAGGGCTACAGTTCATAGGGTTGCAAAGAGTGAGACATGACTGAAGCAACTGAGCACATGTATAATAAAGGTCTAGTATCTGGAATATATAAAGAACTCATGACTCAACAACAGACAGACCACTAACTTGAAAAATCAGCCAAGTAAAGAAGAGATACAAATAGGAGATAGTATAAGAAAAAATGTTCAATATTATGAGCCAATAGGGGAATGCAAATGTAAACCACAATGAAATATCACCTCACATCCATTAGAATGACTGTAAGCTTTAAAATTTGAAAATGTTTTCAAAGGATATAAAGAAATTGAGCCCTTTGTATCCATTGCTGATGGATATGCAAAATAGTCCAGTCACTAACAAAGCAGTTTGGTAGTTCCTCAAAGAGTTAAATACAGAATCATTATGTCACCTAGCAATTTTTTTCCTATACACAAGCCATTTAATAATTTAAAATAGGAGCTCAAACAAGACTAAATGTTCACTGCAGCATTACTCACATGAATGTTCACATCAGCATAGCTCACAATAGCTTAAAAGTGGAAACAACCCAAATGTCCATCAACTGTTGAGCAAAGTTTTACATATATATATATACATATACATACATAGTTATATCAATGCAGGAGACATAAGAGATGTGGAGGGTTCAATACCTGGGCTGAGAAGATCCTCTGGAGAAGGAAATGGCAGTCCACTCCAGTATTCTTGCCTGGAGAATAGGGTTGCAAAGAGTCAGACACCACTGAGGTGACTTAACACACATACAACTTTATGAAATATAATATATTTTCACCCATAAAAAGAATTAAATAAAGATATGTGCTAGTACATGGATGTATCTCAAAAGCATTTTGTGAAGCAGAAGAGAAAAAGTCAGATACAAATCATCACACGTTGCATAATTCAATTTATATGAAATATTAAGAATATTCAGAGACAAAAATCAGATTGATATTTTCTAGAACCAAAGAGTTTGGGGGATAGGAAGTGACTGTTAACTTGATATGAGATTTGTCTTTTGAGGTCACGAAAATGTTTTAGGACCAGTTAGAGGTGATGGTTGCGACGTGAATGTATCAAGTGTCATTCAATTGTACATTTTTAAATTGCTGATTTTGTGTTATCCCTTTATTTCACTTCAGTTTTAAAAATACCATGTTTTAAATATTTTATGACTCAAAAATTCTAATCAGGCATGTCTTTAACAAAATATGGATTAGGATGTTATATACGTGTGTGTATGTTTGTATTTGTGTATCTGCGTATCATTTAGGTTATTCACCATACAGGACAATCAAAAAAAAACAAACCATTTCATTTACTACTGTATTGCCATACTAAACCTGATATTAGTATGCACTCAAAAACATTTGCTGAATGAATGAATAAATCTATAAATAGATGGAATATAGATAGAGAGATTGTATATGCGAACACCAAAATGATACCTGTTGCTATTTCTCAGGGAGATGTGGATGATTTTTTTTTTTTCTACTTGCTTCTTGGTACGTTTTAAAGCTTTAGCTTCTGGTGACTCAGACTGTAAAGAATCCACCTACAATGCAGCAGACCTGAGTTTGATCCCTGGATTGCGAAGATCTCCTGGAGAAGGATATAGCAACCCACCCCAGTATTCTTGCCTGAAAAATCCCATGGACAGAGGAGCCTGACGGGCTACAGTCCATGGAGTTGCAAAGAGTCAGACTCGACTGAGCAGTTAATACTTTCATTTTCATTTCTTGTATACTTTTGTAGTGAAAACTGATTGATAACAAAAGTCTTCTAAAAGGAAATCAGGTTTTAAAATTAGGAATCCACAGAATTCAGCCTCTTCCTTTTCCAGTTAAAAAAAAACAAACAGGCAGGTTCCAGGTATATATTTTATCAGTGCATGATACAATAGAGCCAATAAATCCTTCATGAAAGACAGTGAAAACAATTTTCTTAGGATACTATTAATAATATCTTAGTGTTCCAAATATGGACCAGTTAATTTCTTTTGAGAAGAAAAACAATCTACTGATGAATAGCAAACATTTTCTAGTAAAGGGATCTCTAATAGAAAAACAGTAACAGAATTGATTATCATTTCATCATTGTGCACACAAACTGCTGAAAATATAAAATGGGAAAAACAAGGTCAACAGAAATTAATATATAGTTATTCAGAGCCCCAAGTAGGCAGATTAATGGGCTACTTAATAAAGTATAAGTCTGTCATAGGTGGCTGTTTAATGAACAATTATCACACTCCAGATATTAGAGAAATAATTGAAGATAGCATAGTAGTTTGGAATTCATAATGAATCTGGATATAATGAAATCTACTTCACTAATGAGATGACAGTAGATCTGAAACATAGATCTCTGAAGCAGGGATGAGTTAACCTTTAAAAAACGTTTGTGAGATCTAGTTAAGAGAAAGAGGTGGAAACCCAGATTCTTTAATCTCATTAATTGGAAATTCCACTGCACACACTAAAAATCAGGTTCATTATAACCAGAGGCCTCAACTATATAGGAATAAAAACTGTTTTCACCAGGATATTATTTGAAACTAAAGTCAGCACTTTAAGGAGGAAAAGGCTTAAACATTTATGGTCTCTCACTAGGAAAAAATAGAATAAGGCAACATTCTGGATTGATTTTATCTTATCAGAATTCACTTTTCTACTTTAGTTGGAGATTGTCATATTTCCCTAGAGGATTCATTAATGATGTAATTGCAGTTTAGATAAAAATTCAAAGTGAGAAAATAACAGGAGATCCCTCTCCCTGATGACAATTAATGTCAGTGTATTTAAAAATGACATCATCTTTCCATATCTGTACTGAAATGGTTGAGTATAATATATCCAACATATCATCTAGAGTTTTTTATTGAAAGCAATAGAAAACCTGAAATTTATTGCAGGCATATTAAGTCACACACAAAATCACTAGGTGTCCTTAAGGTCATACTTGGAAAACAATTGGAATTAACAGCAACTATATACTATGACTTTCCTGGTGGTTCAGATGGTAAAGAGTCTGCCTGCAGCACAGGAGACCTGGGTTCGATCCCTGGGTTGGGAAGATCCCTTGGAGAAGGAAATGGCAACCCACTCTAGTATTCTTGCCTGAGAATCCCATGGACAGAGGAACTTGGCAGGCTACAGTCCATGGGATTACAAAGAGTTGGACATGACTGAGCGACTTTATGTACTTTCATACACTATGAAATCTATCCACTGCCACTCTTATTGAATTTTGGATGTTCTAGCTTGCTCCACTGATGCTAACATACAGGATGCAGGATGTTACCTCACACACTATTATATCCAGAATATTGACATTGCTGTCGTTACTGCCGTCACTAAAATATCACTAGGTCCCACTTCAGGATCAGAATGTGTCTCTAAATGTAATCCTTTGCTTGCCCTTTTTCTGCGAGAAAGGTTGCTTTCTCAGTTTCCGTAGGGGGCAGGTGACTTTGGTTCCCATGAAGACTTAAACACAATTGCCAAACATAAAAGGATATTCCAAATGATGAACTGGTAAAGATGATTGCTACCTACAACTAAAACTTTGGTTGTTCAACACTAAAAAAGTTGGCTTAAAGCTCAACATTCAGAAAACTAAGATCATGGCATCCGGTCCCATCACTTCATGGCAAATAGATGGGGAGACAGTGGAAACAGTGTCAGACTGTATTTTTCTGGGCTCCAAAATCACTGCAGATGGTGATTGCAGCCATGAAATTAAAAGACGCTTACTCCTTGGAAGGAAAGTTATGACCAACCTAGAGAGCATATTCAAAAGCAGAGACATTACTCTGCCAACAAAGGTCCATCTAGTCAAGGCTATGGTTTGTCCAGTAGTCATGTATGGATGTGAAGGTTGGACTGTGAAGAAAGCTGAGCACCAAAGAATTGATGCACCAAAGATTTGAAGTGTGGTGTTGGAGAAGACTCTTGAGAGTCCCTTGGACTGCAAGGAGATCCAACCAGTCCATTCTAAAGGAGATCAGTCCTGGATGTTATTTGGAAGGAATGATGCTAAAACTGAAACTCCAATACTTTGGCCATCTCCTGTGAAGAGTTGACTCATTGGAAAAGACCCTGATGCTGGGAGGGATGGGGACAGGAGGAAAAGGGTACGACAGAGGATGAGATGACTGGATGGCATCACTGACTCAATGGACATGAGTTTGAGTGAACTCCGGGAGGTGGTGATGGTCAGGGAGGCCTGGCGTGCTGCAATTCATGGGGTTGCAAAGAGTCAGACACGACTGAGCAGCTGAACTTAACTGAACTGAATGTGTGTTTTTTGCCCTTTGAAACAGTGGTCTTGCTTGCCATATTTCAGCTGTCTCATACTGCAAACAAAATGTCTCACCTCGTCATCACAAGGAAACATCCAAATCATGTTATGTTTTGTATCATGATGACCTGTGAGGATTTGTATTTCCTTTCTTCTGTCTGAATACCATCTATATATAGGCAAACTACTAAGTCACAAAGATAGCCAAACCTATTATTTAACAATGGGTAAAATGAAAGAAAGTAAAAGGAAATATTCTGTTTCCAACACATGTACACACATACATGGGAGGGAAGAAGCCATATATATATATTTAGTGCCCACAAGAGAGGATTTATTATTTCCCCTATCTAATAACAACTAAAGATTACTTACTTCTGTTTTCACCTAGCATCTCAACTTCTCAGAGATCTGTTCAGAGTGGATTAGCCCAAGCCTTCAGTGCTAAAAGATCTGAACCTTAGTGGTTTCCTTGTGTAGGGTTGCAATGGTCTTATATTACTGTTACTCTGGAAACTAGTAGTAAAAAGATGTACCCTAGGGAATTTTATGGGTGACATCTGTGGTCTTTCTTGACTCGACAGCACAGAAACAACACAATTGCTCTTTGATATTTAAAATATATCAACTGGAAAACATAATAACACCTTTTGGGGGGCTTATTTATAAACTGACATCACAGCAACAAACAGACTTAGCTTCCACTTCAGGGGAAATATTTTTATGTCTTTAGTGGAAATATTTCTCTAGTAGACATTAAAATTTTTAAACAGAGTTGAGAACAAGCAAAAATTTTACCAGTAAACTTTGAGGGCTAATTATGAAATGTTCTACCCTGTAGATATCAACTTTCCCAGCAAAGTTCCTTCTGAATACAGTAGACTTCAAACTGGTAAAAATACCTTGCTTTTCATTTTGTCTCAGGTAAAGAACACAAATACAAATACCAAAATACCACATACCCTCTACTACCAAAAATGCACAGCCGTAGTTGACAATGCAAGTGTTAGAATCAGATAGCCCTGGGTTAATTTTGGTCAAGCCAACTGTTGGCAATATGATCTTGGGCAAGTCACAATAGCCTTTGAACTTTAGTTTTCCCGTTTGTAAAATGGAGATAACAACAGTTACACATGGATGTTGACTTTTTTTCCTTATAATAATATTACATAGGTAAATTTCTTAGCACATTGCCTACCATGTGAGTGCTTGGTTCATAGAAACAGAAGAATGCTTAAAATACTTTGCAGTCATCATATTGTAGCCAATAATCAGTCAAAGAAGATTCAAGTTCTGATGCTAGAAGAAGGCCTTGGGGGCCTGACATTGACCCTTTTGAAATTGGATATTGGGGAGTCACAGGGGAGGGGCTAGGGAATCGGGAGACATGTGGGAAGTTCTAGGGCAGCTGGAGTATTCAGCACACATAGAGAGCAGCTATGGTATAATAACTGATTACCGACCTGTCATTAGAGACAAGTAGTAGCAATGGGATGGTGAAGGTGGTAATGAGAGCTGTGATAAAATATTCTCTTTGTACCAATAAATGAAAGAGATAAATCATCTAACACATGAAAAGTTATGAAAAAGCATAATGGGTATAGGATAAAAAAAGAGGACAGTCATAAATTGAATGCAAATGATATTCTCGAAATTTCAAAGCACTACAGTTGTTCAATAGTTTTTAACTGAATAAAAATATGACTCATTATTCTTGGAAATAGGAACAGTGCATACTGTTTGGGTTTTTCTTTATGAAACAGTTATCTTTTTTTTTAAGGGATATTCAGTTTTGTTTGCCAGTCTTCATCTGGCCAAATAGAAAAATCTTAGCAAAATTAATTATGCTTCATTTTCTAAAATTTGTGAGAAATAGGGAAAAAGTTAACTTCTAAGCTGTGTGTTTTTCTGCACAGAAGAAAATAATAATAAAATTTCAATTGTAGTTTTGTATGTTATATTTTAAAACAGTAGCTGTAATTAAAGATGTATTCTCCTCTTCAGCAGCTATATTTCAAGTCATATTTATTGAGCATCTACTACCTATTAGTTAAACAACAGGATACTGTAATTGATAGGTCATGATATTTGTGAGGGAAACCACTGTTTCGGCCCAGTCCTATCCTACATGATAAACGAGACTCGTGGCTGTCTCTCTGATCTGTCAACTTCTCCTTAATTACTATGTTTAGTTTTCATTCCAGTCCCAAAGAAGACAATGCCAAAGAATGTTCGAACTAACATACAGTTGTGCTCATTTCACATGCTAGCAAGGTAATGCTCAAAATCCTTCCTGCTAGGGTTCAAAAGTATGTGAACCAAGAACTTCTGGAAGTTCTATAATATAGAATAAGTAAAAGCTGGATTTAGCAAAGTCAGAAACCAGATATCAAATTGTTAACATCTATTGGATCATAGAATGAGCAAAGTGAAAGTGAAGTCATTCAATCGTGTCTGACTCTTCACAACCCCATGGACTGTAGCCTATCAGGCTCCTCTGTCCATGGGATTTTCCAGGCAAGAGTGCTGGAGTAGATTGCCATTTCCTTCTCCAGAGGATCTTCCCGACCCAGGAATCGAACCTGGGTCTCCTGCATTGCAGGCAGACGCTTTACCATCTGAGCCACCAGGGAAGCCTATAGAATGAGCAAGGGAATTCCAAAAAAACCCCATCGACTTCTGTTTCAGTGACTATGCTGAAGCCTTTGACTATGTGGATCATAACAGACTGTGGAAAAATTTTAAAGAGTTTGGAATAGCAGACCATCTTACCTGTCTCCTGAGAAACCTGTATTCTGGTCAAGAAGCAATAGTTAGAAAGGACATGAAACAACAAACTAGTTCCAAATTCGGAAAGGAGTACATCAAGGCTGTATAATGTTACCCTGCACATTTAACTTATATGCAGACTATATTATGTGCAATCCTGGGCTGGACGACTCACAACCTAGAGTCAAGATTATTGAGAGAAATATCAACAGCTTCAGATATGCAGATGATACCATTCTAATGGCAGAAATCAAAGCGGAACTAAAGAGCATCTTGATGAAACTAAAAAAAAAGAGCGAAAAAAGCTGGCTTAAAACTCAACATTCAAAAAACTAAGATGATGGCATCTAGCCCCTTCACTTCATGGCTACTAGATGGGGGAAAAGTGGAAAGAGTGGCAGATTTTATTGGGCTCCAAAGTCACTGCAGATGGTGACGGCAACCATGAAATTGAGAGACACTTGCTCCTTGGAAGAAAAGTATGATAAACCTAGACAGCATATTAAAATGCAGAGACATCATTTTGCCAGCAAAAGTCTATATAATCAAAGCTATGGTTTTCTCAGTAATCATGTATGGATGTGAGAGCTGGACCATAAAGAAGGCTATATGCATGCTAAGTTGCTTTAGTTGTGTTCAATTCTGCAACTCTATGAACTGTAGCTCATCAGGCTCCTCTGTCAAGGGGTTTCTCCATGCAAGAATACTGGAGTGGGTTGCCATACCCTCTTGCAGGACTCTTCCCAGCCTGGGGACTGAACCTGCAATTCTTATACATTTCTTATGTCTCTTGCATTGGCAGGCAGGTTCTTTACCAGAAGCACCACTTGGGAAGCATAAAGAAGGCTGAACACCAAAGAACTGATGCTTTTGAATTGTTTTGCTGTAGAAGACACTTGAGAATCCCTTGGACAGCAAAGAAAGAAAAACAGTCAATCCTAAAGGAAATCAACCCTGAATATTCATTGGAAGGATTTAGGCTGACGCTGAAGCTCCAATACTTTGGTCACTTGATGTGAAGAGCTGACTCTGGAAAAGACCCTATGCTGCGAAAGACTGAAGACAAGAGGAGGAGGGGCAGCAAAGGATGAAATGCTTGGATGGTATCACTGATTCAGTGGACATGAGTTTGAGCAAACTCTGGAAGATAGAAAAGGACACTGGGAAGCCTGGTCTGGTGCAGTCCATGGGATCGCAAAGAGTTGGACATGAATTACTGACTGAATTGCAACAACCACAGAAACATAGTTTTCCAGTCCCTGGAGGAGGTTAAACTTAAGCTGTTCTTTGCATTTACTGTATCCTACTTTTGGAATACTCTTGTTACGACTGTCTTCTTTTCAACATTTACCTTAAAAGAACATTTACCTTCTCAAAGAAGCCTCATATGGCAATTTTTGCTAAAGTAGCAATAATACCCCACTTGACACACTCTAAGTCTTTTCTTTGATTTGAAGGTACTTTTCAGATATACTTACTGTGATATGAAATATTTATATATTTATGATTTACCTTTGGGGAAACAAAAAAACTATAGTAGGCAAAGATTTTGTTGTGATATCCTTAGCAATATGAACAGTTCTTGGCACATAGAAAGGATTCATAATTCATAATTATTTGATAAAAGTAGTGACATGAAGCAAAACTAAATTATTTGAGTTCCAGCTATATAGTTTTTGAGACAGCTTGAATTTTGCACCACATTAGAAAAAGGTTAACTGCCATCATATGCATCAGGTACTTGAAGAAATAAACAAGAATCTATCCTTGGTAATAGTGTTCTTTGACTATACTACTATGTCTTAGTAGTAGATAAGGCTTGTATTTAAAACAAATTAAATCTCAATTATGTTTCTTAAAATTTTCAATATTTTGGAGACTTGTTCCTGAGACCTTGAACTAATTTACACTCATCTATTAAATACAGTACCACTATAACCAATCCTGTGATGTGAGGTTGTGCTAATAATGACTTATCTAATTTTTAAACCATGTGTTCAAAGGGCAACAAGCGTTTTTTTCCTTGACTCCTCATTGGCACCCCACTTCAGTACTCTTGCCTGGAAAATCCCATGGATGGAGGAGCCTGGTAGGCTGCAGTCCATGCGGTCGCTAAGAGTTGGACACAACTGAGTGACTTCACTTTCACTTTTCACTTTCATGCATTGGAGAAGAAAATGGCAACCCACTCCAGTGTTCTTGCCTGGAGAATCCCAGAGACCGGGGAGCCTGGTGGGCTACTGTCTATGGGGACGCTACTGAAGCGATTTAGCCCCAGCAGCAGCAGGGAGATAAAATGACTTAAGGGATGAAAGAACGATAGATCAAATGTGAAACCATGTATCTAAAACTGGAGGAAAGTCAGAAAAGGAAACAGCCAGATAACAAATTTTAAGAAAAGAGACGTTTATATTGAAGAAAGATAAAAGAAAAGGAGGAGAAAGTGTTCTGTTACATAAGCTTTTTCAGAGCTTGAAAGTGAAAGTGAAGTCGCTCAGTCAGTCCTGTCTGACTCTTGGCAACTCCATGGATTGTAGCCCACGGAATTTTCAGGCAAGAGTACTGGAGTGGGTTGCCATTAAAAATACAAAAAATTTACCCATTTTAATATTTAACTAGCAAATTATTGCTGTTTAATCTCTGACATAATTTTAAAAGATCTTGCACATAATAATATTTAAATAATAGATAACTTATATGATAAATATCTCGAGTGGTGGCTCAGTAATAAGAAATCTGCCTGCAATACAGGAGACATGAGTTTGATCACGGAATTGGAGAGATTCCACTCATAAAGAAATGGCAACCCACTCTGGTATTCTTGCCTGGGAAATCCCATGGACAGAGGAGCCTGGTGGACTACTGTCCATGGGATCTCAAAAGAGTCAAACAGGACTTAGCAACTAAACAACAACAATAACAAGAGATGTGAAATGCATAAAAATATCATCATCATAAGTGAGAAACAACAATATTCAATTGTCAAAAATTTAAAAGAATTTGTTTGACATTATTATTGACTAGTATAAGAAATGAAATATATAAAAATTAAGTTTAATTCAAGTTAAAATCTGAATTATGTGTTTTGGTAGTTTAACAAAATTATTCTATAATTTCTCCACATTCAATATTAAAATAGATGGTAATTCTCTCTGAAATAATTTTTTAATATAAATTTATTATTTTTTCCAGTTCTTTTTTACAATTTAAATTTATTTATTTTAATTGGAGGCTAATTACTTTACAATATTGTATTGGTTCTGCAACACATCAACATGAATCTGCCACGAGCATACACGGGTTCCCCATCCTGAACCCCCCTCCTACCTCCCTCCCCGTATCATACCGCCGGTCATCCCAGTGCATAGCCCCAAGGATCCTGTATTGAACCTGGACTGGTGATTCATTTCTTATATTATATTATACATGTTTCCATGCCATTCTCCCAAATCATCTCACCCTCTCCCTGTCCCATGGAGTCCAAAAGACTGTTCTATACATCTGTGTCTCTTTTGCTGTCCTGCATACAGGGTTATCATTACTATCTTTCTAAATTCCATATATATGCATTAGTATACTGTATTGGTGTTTTTCTTTATATAATTTCTCCACATTCAATATTAAAATAGATGGTAATTCTCTCTGAAATAATTTTTTAATATAAATTTATTATTTTTTCCAGTTCTTTTTTACAATTTAAATTTATTTATTTTAATTGGAGGCTAATTACTTTACAATATTGTATTGGTTCTGCAACACATCAACATGAATCTGCCACAAGCATACACGGGTTCCCCATCCTGAACCCCGCTCCTACCTCCCTCCCCGTATCATACCGCCGGTCATCCCAGTGCATAGCCCCAAGGATCCTGTATTGAACCTGGACTGGTGATTCATTTCTTATATTATATTATACATGTTTCCATGCCATTCTCCCAAATCATCTCACCCTCTCCCTGTCCCATGGAGTCCAAAAGACTGTTCTATACATCTGTGTCTCTTTTGCTGTCCTGCATACAGGGTTATCATTACTATCTTTCTAAATTCCATATATATGCATTAGTATACTGTATTGGTGTTTTTCTTTCTGGCTTACTTCACTCTGTATAATAGGCTCCAGTTTCATCCACCTCATTAGAACTGATTCAAATGTATTCTTTTTAATGGCTGAATAATACTCCATTGTGTAATGTACCACAGCTTTCTTATTCATTCATCTGCTGATGGACATCTAGGTTGCTTCCATGTCCTGGCTATTATAAACAGTGCTGTGATGAACATTGGGGTACACGTGTCTCTTTCAATTCTGGTTTCCTTGGTGTGTATGCTCAGCAGTGGGATTGCTGGGTCAGGCAAATTACTTTACAATATTGTATTGGTTTTTCTATGTAATTTATTCCAGGGTAAAATGTTCGTGTTTGAATTTGGAAAACAATGATTGAAAGTTTAAAATTGGAAGAAAAATACA
>SJYC01047921.1:0-10096 GCA_006408675.1 Madoqua kirkii | reverse complement strand
ATATTAAAATAATTTCTAAAAGTACAAAGAATTAAAGAAAAATTATTTTCAAGTACTCCCACAGAGATTAGTTTATAGTTAGCATTTTGATAAATTTCTTTCAAATATTTTCTCTGCATTGATACACATCAAATAGCGAGAATATAACTTTTTAGGTATGTTGTTCTGATAACTACCTTTCTCAAAAAGTATGTTTTGGAACAATTAGTTACATAACATTTACATTGTATTAGATATTATATGCAATCTAGAACTTCCAGATGTACAAACAGGGATTAGAAAAGGCAGAGGAACTTGAGATCAAATTGCCATTTGTTGGATTATAGAGAAAGCAAGGGAATTCCAGAAAAAACATCTGCTTTGTTGACTATGCTAAAGCCTTTAACTGTGTGAATCACAACAAACCAGAAAATTTTTTAAAGAGATGGGAATACCAGATCACCTTACCTGTCTCCTGAGAAAACTGTAATCAGGTCAGAAAGCAAGACAGAATCAGATATAGAACAACTGACTGGTTCAAAACTGGGAAAAGAATACAAAAAGGTTGTATATTGTTCCCCTGCTTATTTAACTGGAGAAGGCAATGGCAACCCACTCCAATGTTCTTGCCTGGAGAATCCCAGGGACTATGGAGCCCGGTGGGCTGTCGTCTATGGGGTCGCACAGAGTCGGACACGACTGAAGCGACTTAGCAGCAGCTTATTTAACTTCTATACAGAGTCACGCAAAATGCTGAGCAGGATGAATCACAAATTGAAATCAAGATTGCCATAAGAAATAGCAACAATCTCACATATGCAGATGAAAGTGTGAAAGTGTTAGTCGCTCAGTCATGTCCAACTCTATGTAATCGCATGGACTGTAGCCAGGCAGTCTCCTCTGTCCGAGGGATTTTCAAGGCAAGAATACTGGAGTGGGTAGCCATTCCCTTTTCCAGGGGATCTTATACCACTCTAATGGCAGAAAATGAAGAGGATTAAAGAGCCTCTTGATGAGTGCGAAAGAGGAGAGTGAAAAACTGGTTTGAAGCTCAACATTCAAAAAACAAAGATCAAGGCTTCCTGTCCCATCACTTCATGGCAAATAGAAGGGAAAAGTAGAAGCATGATAGGTTTTATTTTATTGGGCTTCAAACTCACTGCAGATGGTAATTGCAGTCATGAAATTAAAGGACACTTGCTACTTGAAAGAAAAACTATGACAAACCTAGACAGCATATTAAAAAGTAGAGGCATCACTTTGCCAACGAAGGTCCTTATAGTCAAAGCTATGTTTTTTCCAATAATGTATGGATGTGAGAGATGGACAGAAAGAAGGCTGAGTGATGTAGAACTGATTCTTTCACATTGTATTGCTGGAAAAGACTCTTGACAATCTCTTGGACAGCAAGGAGATCAAACCAGTCAATCCTAAAGGAAATCAACCTTGAATATTCGTTGGAAGGACTGATGTTGAAGCTGAAGCTTCAGTACTTTGGCCACTTGATGCAAAGGGCTGACTCATTGGAAAAAACCCTGATGCTGGGAAAGCTTGAAGGCAAAAGGAGAAGGGGGCAGCAGAGGATGAGATGGTTAGACAGATAGTCATTCACTGGCTCAATGAACATGCATCTGAGCAAACCCTGGAAGACAGTGAAGAACAGGGTGCCTGATATGCTGCAGTCCATGGCGTCATGAAGAGTGAATATGACTTAGTGACTGACCAAGAAACAACAATGAGATGATTTAAAGTGTTTGGGAGCATGTGTGTAGATTATATGCAGATACTTTATCATTTTACCCTTTGATATAGAACTTGAGCATTCCTGCACTTTTATATCTGTGGAGAGTCCTGGAACCAATCCCTCACAGACCAAGGAGTGACTGTATCAAAATTCAATTAACCAGTCCCTTTTCCTCTATGGGCTTCCCAGATGGTTCAGTGGTAAAGAATCCACCTGCCAATGCCAGAGACACTGGACATGCGAGTTTGATCCCTGGATTGGAAAGATCACCTGGAGGAGGAAATGCAACCTCCAGTATTTTTGCCTGAACAATCCCATGGATCAAGGAACCTGGTGGGCTACAGTTCATGGGCTGGCAAAGTGTCAGACATGACTGAGCAAACACATTTTAGTCTATTACGATTTGCAATTATTTGTTAACAGTTTTTCCTCTTGCTACATATTGAGTGTCCTGACAACAGAGATGGACTTTGCTAGTTTTTCTTGTTGTTCTCCCAGTGCCCAGTTTGAGACCCAGTTAATGCTGAGTTCTCTAAAAACAGTTATTGGGTAAAAAGTTAGAGGTATATCAGATATGTAAGGCTACTTAATTTTGAAAGCAAAATGAAGATTGTATATAGGCTGTGGGGACCAGTAATAGGATTTAAAACACAGATTTGTTAAGACTGAGTGATAAAGATTATAGGTGATAGAAAAATTATGGGAATTTGTTCTTATCAAACTGTGTGACCATGGATCTGATTTTATCACATCTTTGATGAAACGAAGGGCCAAAATCAGTGTTGTTAATTAATTTATACCTGTCACCAGTAAGAGAAATAACCTATTGTTTTTTCAGTTGCTGTCAACCATGTGGGTAAGAGAATTAACATGCAAGAAATGCATGTATTTGGGAAAACAATCTTGTTTGTGTTCCTCACAATGGAACTGGGTAAGGAGAAAGAGCTCACATTGAAGTCACTGGCTGACACATCACCTTTTCTCTACAGAAATTTCAAGGCATTCAAACATTAATGTAAAAAGCTTGTAAGAAATGAATCGCCAGTCTATGTTTGATACAGGATACAGGATGCTTGGGGCTGGTGCATGGGGATGATCCAGAGAGATGATATGGGGTGGGAGGTGGGAGGAGGGTTCAGGATTGGGAACTCATGTACACTCATGGCAGATTCATGTCAATGTATGGCAACACCAATACAGCAATGTAAAGCAAAATAAAGTAAAAAAAAAAAAAAGCCTGTAGCTTTTTTATGGACAAAGCCAATGTAAGCAATGATAAAGGAATGGTTTAATCAAGTCTGTGATTAGCAATGTCTAATCATAAAATAAGGAAATGCCATCTTTAGAACTGGTGCTCCTCAAATTATCTGTGGTATAGAAATTAGAAAAAAATTCTAATTTATTTCAGACATATTTCATAAAATACAATGAAAAATTTTCAGCAATATCAAATTGATGTAAATTTTCAAAGCACTCCCCCCATTATTCTGTACTTATTTGTGTACTAAACAGAAACTGTCATCGGTCAAGGATAGTTTTACGCAACTTGGGAAACATGGTCTCTGATTTCAAAATAAAAATGTCTTTTAAAAATATTCAATCTCATATATTCCAAATATATGCATGGAATTTTTGGAGTATTTTTCATTATGGTATATCAATCTTAAAGTGTCTGTATGTAAAACTGACTATACTGGAGAATATGGGAGTAATTTGCCATCAACCTGTTTTGTGACACAAATATCAAAACTAGGAACTTTGTTACCCTAGGTTTTGTACAGCAACCAAAATTTGATATTTAATACACTTTGTGATATATATATATATATATAACTATTCTTTTGCAGAAAAATGTCTTGACTTTTACTTGTATTTGTCCATTTTCCCTCTATAAATAAAACTATCATTCAAGTCTATTCTTGAGAAAATGTTAGCTAGAGTTCATGTGCAGCAGGAAACAAATAACCACTATAATCTTAGCCAGGAATCCTTTCCAAAGCACTAATTAACTCTAAATATTTGAAGCCAACAAGATTGCCCACCTTCACCCTAGAGAGGGCAAATAGGCCTTATTTCCCTGTAAACACTCACAGACTCTGTTAATAGTTAAAGTCTGGCGGTAGAAATCCAGAGGTTGAGTTTTTAGTGCTGTTAGATTATCCCAGGGCAGCATCAATTTCTGGCAGTGATAACGCATGCAATGGCTTTCCGGCAGGACACAGACACAGGGTTCCTGGCAAAGCCACTGAGCAAGGTTTTTGTAAGCAGATTCATATCAATTTTGACAAGGCTAACATATGGCTTTGAATTTCTGGCCAAAGCCCACTTCATGGTTGCTATCAGAAGAGATCCTTATTTTCTCTCTGGCAACACTGCCATGCAATGTAAAGGATTTAATTCCTGGAAGTATATTGCGACAATGATTTGCTACAGAACAAATTTCAAAGCTGGTTTCCTGCCAACATAAAATTCTATAGGTCATGTCAAGGCCAACACTGCAGTGGGTTTTCAGCAATAACATATTGAGCTGATCTTTTAATAGCCTTCATATTCACACTTTGCATACTCTTAAGTGTTTCCATGTATACTGAATGTAAAAGAAATAATTTCTAAGTGAAAATATATTACAGTCAGTATGTGTTTTGTAAATTGGCTTATATGAGCATTTTCCAACACCTCTCAATTGTCCATCTAATATGATGAATTATAATTATTTCAAACTTTCATTTTAAATTGTAAAGTAACTATCACTCATGTTAACAGTAAGAATGGAAAAAAACAATGACATCCACAGTTCAAATTGCAATTTAATTTTTTCATCTTTTTATTCTGATTGTTGACTAACTCAGCAGTTTAACTGACCGCAAATATCTGAGGGAAAGAAGCCCTGGCCTTTGAGGAGTGATTAGAGTTCAAGATATATGACCAGAAGTAGCAATATATCCTTAACTGGGAGTGATATATCATTTTTTTTCCCTAAAACAGAACTATGCACAGTAAAACACTGTTCTAAAACTGCTCTCATGATACTTAAATTGATAATGTCATATGACAGTTTCTTAATAATTTTGTCACAACTGAGACCATCCTGTTCAGGCTTAACCAATAAACAAACATTGATTCAGACAAGAGATTTCTCAAAGATCACAGAATCATTACATTTCATTTGATTTATAAAATATTAAACAAGAAATGAGAAAAGCAAGCATTCTTCAGCTCAAAGTAAAAGTGCTTTTGAAAATGGTTATTATTCAACTAAAGCAAAACTTATTCTGGGTTATTTCTTATTGCTTGTATGGTGCCTCTGGGGTCTTATTAAAACAATTAATTTGGTGTAGCTTTTTAAATATGCTTATTATCATTTTTATAAAAACACTGTCCCCAAACCAAAGGCTAGTCACATTTGAGTAGCCCTTAAGATATATGTGATTTAACTCTAATATATTTAATGATTTTGGGAAAAAAATGTCTAGCTGAAACAGAAAGCTATAAAACTGGAAAATTAGGGTTATATATGTGAATCTTGTTTCTTTGCCATTAATTTTGGCATGCTTAAGAAATGTAAAGTTTAGAAACAATCAGCAAGAACATTTTCTGAGTGCCCTTTATACCAGAGCACCATATCCATGGATGTACTATAGTTGTAATTTCAAATCAGCTCTTACCTCAGTTACAGCCCCTTCATTAAAGCTTGAGAAAGATCTTTGAAGCTGATGTCTCTACTTCTTTTTTTGTCAATAGCTAGAAAGGCATTCTGAACTAGGTGAATCTAGTCGTTCTCTTATAATCATTCTAATCATTTAAAATTGTCTTATTATATCTGATGCAAAATTTGATATGGATGTCACAGACCCTCTATATTTGAGTCATTTGTTGTTCAATCAATAAACAGCAACTGAGTAGCAATTATTTGCCAGGTACTTAAGATGTAGTGCGTGAGTGTATAGTGTCCTTATAGGATTTAAAAACCCCAGACCTCATCCTTGAACCATTTTAAGGGAAATTTTGGAAGATGCAATTAAGTTTTGGCTTACCAAAAGAAATAGGTCAAAAAAGAAGAATGAAAAGGTAAAATTTATAGTCCATCCAGTGAAGTTGAAAATTCTCAAAATTTTCCAGTGAATCATGTTTAACTTGAAAAACAACATGTCATACTACTCTACTAAATACAGGCACTATGTTATTTACTACAAATAAGATATAAAAATGTGACACCAGGAAAAAGAAATAACATACCTATTGCTAACCAACAGTTTATTTTACAATTTTCTGTTAATGCAGGACCATTTCTCACAACCTACTAAGTGCAAATGTTTCAGTCAAAGAGTTTAAGAATCACTTATCTGGTTGGTTGGGTCAACAGTGGCTAAAACCCCGAAGACAGTTAAAACACAGAGGAGCAAAGGCTTGGCAAAATCACTGAAATGACAGTAGCTCTCAGGCAGTAGGAAAAGACTCTTGGTCTTTGGCCTCTCTTTAATTTTGTATGTTATAACTTTGGATGTCTTGGATTCTTGTTAGGTAATTATTGAGAAGCAAGTCAATAAGGTCAAGTTCATATTTTGAAGACCATGATCAAAAGAGAGGACAGAACACAGGACAACAGTGGGGACCACCTTCTTTTAGTAGTTCAGAGTTAAGTGAACTACTGCAAGAGTGATGAATATGTTTCTACACAAGAACAATGGAACTTTTTGGGGTATCAGATGGAAATTTGTACCCTTTTTCCTTGAGAAAAGGCAATCACAATGATTTTCAAAACACTTATTAAGCACTAAACATTTTCTATATTGTTATGCTAGTTTAAAAATGAGAAAAACATTCTTTGAGTTAATAAATAACCCAAACAATGCAGAGCCAGCACCTGGCCAGAGGCAGGTGTCACTTAGATACAGCTGCACATTCCCTCCCCAACCAGACCTCCACTAAGTCTGTGGTTCCTTTTTACCACTTGGAGTGAGTGACAAAGGCATTATTTTCCCAGCCATTTTAGAACATAAATTTGCTAACTGTATTCCTCATTCCCATTCTCACAAAACATCCAATGTGCTTTTACATGAAGTCAGGAATATCAGATTTCAACATGAAACTCTGAGTTGCTTAAAAACATGAGGTTTCTTAACAATATTTTTCTGTAATTAAAAAAAAATGACTATAGGAGAAACAATACACTAAGTCCCCTGTATACAAATGAGTTCTATGCCAAAAGTGCATTCATAAGTCCAAATTGTTTGTAAGTCCAACAAAAGTTAGCCAGGGAATCTGACCTTGAAGGGCATTGGGATTTGATTATAAGACTACTTCTATAGGACTGGGGAAAACTGAGACTCCAGTCTTGGAGGCCACAAGCAAAATCTTGCATGCACCAAGACCCAGAGGAAAGGAGCAGTGACTCCATAGTAAACTGAACAAAAACTACCTGCTAGTGATGGAGGGTCTCCTTTGGAGACATGGGTTGGCAGGGCCTCACCACAGGGATGAGGGGACTGGCAGCTGCTGTCTGGAAAGGCCCCCTTTTGCATAACCCCTCTTGGAGGTCAACATTAACCATAGAGCATATAGACACAAGGGCTGGGCTGCCTCAGGTGAAAAAACTACCTCACCCATCATCCGATAATTGGATTAAAGCTTTACTGCACAGGCCACTGCCCATCAGAACAAGATCCATTTTTCCTCCACCACCAATCCGTCACATCAGGAAGCTTACACCCGCCTTTTAGACTCCTCAGAAGGAAGACAGAAGAAACAAGAAGAACCACAGATCCACAGGGACTAAAACAAAACCACATTGCAGAAAGACCATATTACAACCCAGATAAAGGGACAAGATAAAATCCCAGAAAATCAACTAAATGAAGTCATGTATTGATGTGAGAGTTGGACTATAAAGAAAGCTGAGCACCAAAGAACTGTGGTGATAGAGAAGACTCTTGAGAGTCTCTTGGACTGCAAGGAGATCCAACCAGTACATCCAAAGGAAATCAATCATGAATATTCATTGGAAGGACTGATGCTGAAGCTGAAATTCCAATACTTTGGTTACCTGATACTAAGATCTGATGTATTTGAAAAGACCCTGATGCTGGGAAAGATTGAAGGCAGGAAGAGAAGGGGATGACAGAGGATAAGATGGTTGGATGGCATCACTGACTCAATGGACATGAGTTTGAGTAAACTCTGGGAATTGATGATGGACAGGAAGCCTGGTGTGTTGCAGTTCATGGAGTTGCAAAGAGCTGGACATGACTGAGATACTGAACTGAACTGAATTGAAGTGGAGATAGGCAATCTTCCAGAAAAAAAATTCAGATTAAGTGAATATGATTCAGGATCTCAGAAAAAGAGTGGTGGCAAAGACTGAGAAATGCAAGAACTGTTTACCAAAGACCTACCAGAACTAAACAACAAACAAACTGAAATGAATAACACACAGAAGGAATCCATAGCAGAGTAACTGAGGCAGAAGCATGGCTAAATGCCTTGGAGGACAGAATGGTGGAAACCATCACCTCAGAACAGAATATAGAGAAAAAAATGAAGAGAAATGAAAACATCCTAAGAGACATCTGGGACAACATTAAATGCATGAACATTCACATTATAGGGGTCCCAGGAGAAGAGAGAAATAACCTGAGAAAATATTTGAAGATATAATAGCTGAAAACCTCCCTAACATGGGAAAGGAAATAATCAGCCAAACCCAGGAAGCACAGAGAGTTCCAAGCAGGATAAACCCAAAGAGGAACACGAGACACATAGTAATCAAACGGACAAAAATTAGACAGAGATAAAATATTAAAAGCAACATGGGAAAAACAACAAATACAAGAGAACTCCTATCAGGCTACCAGCTGATTTCTCAACAGAAACTCTACAAGCCAGAAGGGAATGGCATGATATATTTAAAATGATGAAAGGAAAGAACCTACAATCAAGAATACTCTACCCAGCATGACTTTTCTTCAGATTTGATGGAGAAATCAAAAGCTTTCCAGATAAGCAAAGGTTAAGAGAATTCAGCACCACCAAACCAGCTTTACAACAAATGTTAAGAGAATTTCTCTAGGCAGAATACAAGAGAAGGAAAATAAACCTAGAACAATTAAGAAAATGGTAATAGGATTATACATATGATAATTGCCTTTAATGTAAATGGATTAAATGCACCAATCAACATAGACTGGCTGAGAAGAAGGAAACATGTGAGGAAAGAACCTACAATCAAGAATACTCTACCCAGCATGACTTTTCTTCAGATTTGATGGAGAAATCAAAAGCTTTCCAGATAAGCAAAGGTTAAGAGAATTCAGCACCACCAAACCAGCTTTACAACAAATGTTAAGAGAATTTCTCTAGGCAGAATACAAGAGAAGGAAAATAAACCTAGAACAATTAAGAAAATGGTAATAGGATTATACATATGATAATTGCCTTTAATGTAAATGGATTAAATGCACCAATCAACATAGACTGGCTGAGAAGAAGGAAACATGTGGATGTATGAACTGCCACTTACCACATCATTCTGATTGACTCCCCAAATTGTATGTAATTGTTTTATATTGCTAGATTAATCATGTTCTCATTATCGCTTGCAATTGTAATTATCTTTTATTTTTTGTCTGGCTATTAATTGTGAAAACTGATCAACGTCTTTTACTATTGTGTTTATGTAATTATTTCTCACTTAATGCCATTTTATCATCATTGTTCAACATAAAAATTATATACTCTATATCACTAAAACTACCATTTAATGGAAAAACCCTGTAATCACTTTTAAAATCCATATGCATAGCAGAATTATCTTGGAATTTTTAGAAAACTACAAATGCCTAGGTATTGTGTTTTTTTTTTTTCCAGACCTCCAGATATATATCTAATAATCAGCCATGTTTAAAAACAAGCCCTGAATATTCATTGGAAGGACTGATGCTGAAGCTGAAACTCTAACACTTTGGCCACCCGATGTGAAGAACTGATTCATTGAAAAAGACCCTGATGCTGGGAAAGATTTAAGGTAGGAGGAAAAGGGGACAACGGAGGATGAGATGGTTGGATGGCATTACCTGCTCGATGAACATGAGTTTGAGCAAGGACTTGGAGTTGATGATGGTCAGGGAAGCATGTTGTGCTACAGTCCAGGGGGGTCACAAAGTGTCAGACACGACTGAAAGACTGAACTGAACTGGACTATGTGAGAATCTTTTACTTTTACCTAGTTTGTTTCACTTTTTCTATTTCATATTCAGTGCTCTCATTTCATTTAGTTTATGTTCTCCAATTTCTACATCACTTTAAAAAAATGTTCTTTCTCAAGCCTTTATCAAGCATAGTAGAAAAGCTTTTGTATACATATATATAATAATTTGC
>SJYC01047919.1:0-13893 GCA_006408675.1 Madoqua kirkii | reverse complement strand
AACCCTACTAATTTTCTCACATAGAATAAATTGTTTAAGCAGATATATCAGATACATTTTAATAGTTGTATAATATAGAAGTTAGAGATTCTGAAAACTGTGCTCAGAGTTTTACAGGAGTTACATTAAAAATTTTTTTTATGCTGTTGTGATTATATTTTTACTGAAATAGTAACATACATGCAGAATTCTCAAAACATGATAAATAAAATTTGAACTACCTTATTATATCCATCTATGTAAGCAAGGAGGTTAAATGATTTGGTTTTGTATGGGTTATCCCTATTCTTTTTCTTGACTAGAACAGGTTAAAAGCTGAAACTATCTATCTATCTATTTATTTATTTTCTTTCTTCTGGGTAGGCCAACCCATTTAACATATGTTGAAAGTTAGCAACACTTTTTCCAACATTTGGAAGTTACTGTGTGTCACATAAAAGCTCATTTGGCACAAGGAAGTGTTTGCTGTATGAATTTATCATATGGAATGATAATCTTTTAAGTGCATTGAGAACATGCAGAACAGTTGGATTTAAAAAGATCAGTTGAAATAAACTTCATTAATGTGATGCTAGAATCAATTCAATCAATCTCTTTAATGGAGTTCCTCACCTTCTCTCTTTATATCAACACAAAAGAGAAAAAACAAAAACAAAACAAAAACTGTAATCCAGAGGAGCTCTGGCCTTGGTCTGAGATGGTCTTATTTCTGACACTGAATCAACTCACTAAGGGAATCTGGGATAGGACTGAGATGAAGGGTCCAAGTTTACACTGCAGGTTTTATAAAATTTCCTATTTCCAAAGTTCTTTCTTGTTATGTTAATTATTTTTAAGCTACTCAGAGATCAGCAACCAAAACTTTCCTCAATAATTATGCATCTGAAACTTACTGCTAGTTATTGGCCACTAGTTTTCCCCTTCTACTTCAGTAACATGCATTAGAGAACTCCTTCAGGGTATTGCTGCTTGTCTGTTGTGGTGCGTATGCTATGTTGCCTTGTTGATCACCTGTTCCAAACTCCTTTAACTGTGGCTTCTTTTATCAAGAGATTGGACAGCAAAATATTACATTTTTCAGGTTTCTTTGCACCTGCTGTTCTAGCTGTAATTTAGGACCCTCTATTTGGATGCACTTGTTTGAGCATTGAATTCATAATGAAGTAAAGAAACATGCCACTAGTTTTCCCCTTCTACTTCAGTAACATGCATTAGAGAACTCCTTCAGGGTATTGCTGCTTGTCTGTTGTGGTGCGTATGCTATGTTGCCTTGTTGATCACCTGTTCCAAACTCCTTTAACTGTGGCTTCTTTTATTCAAGAGATTGGACAGCAAAATATTACATTTTTCAGGTTTCTTTGCACCTGATGTTCTAGCTGTAATTTAGGACCCTCTATTTGGATGCACTTGTTTGAGCATTGAATTCATAATGAAGTAAAGAAACAGGAAACAGATCTTGAAATATCCATTTTGCTGATGCATCTCAGCCATAACAAGGCTCTGGGGCCATCAGCTTCCTATCCCATATCAGGACTTACAGAGCTGAGTCAGCAGCTACCATATTTTCCAGATTTTGGATTGTGACAGAAATGGCCCTTCTTTTGGTGGGCCAGTTCCACAGTGTTCCTATGCAGGATCTCTCTGTGTATGAATCTTGGCCCACATCTTGCTCTGATACAATTTCCAATGATTTGGGGGAACGCTTACTTCTCAGAATTAAATAACTTAATATTCAAAAGAAACAGTTTTTCATATGCACTGGATTCTGATTCATATTACTACAGTGAGATTACTATGTCCTTGATATCAAATTACATTTATGAAGTGACTTAAGCTACATCACACATTCTTTTTTCTCTCCTTGTACACACAGAGATGAGATATATGAGGAATTATAAGATGGTAGTAACTCAAGAAAATAGGTACATATACACAATGGAGTATTACTCAGCCATTAAAAAGAATACATTTGAATCAGTTCTAATGAGGTGAATGAAACTGGAGCCTATTATACAGAGTGAAGTAAGCCAGAAAGAAAAACACCAATACAGTATACTAATGCATATATATGGAATTTAGAAAGATGGTAACAATAACCCTGTATGCGAGACAGCAAAAGAGACACAGATATATAAAACAGTCTTTTGGACTCTGTAAGAGAGGAAGAGGGTGAGATGATTTGGGAAAATGACATTGAAACATGTATAATATATATGAAATGAATCGTCAGTCCAGAGTTGATGAATGATACTGGATGCTTGGGGCTGGTGCACTGGGATGACCCAGAGGGATGGTATGTGGAGGGAGGAAGGAGGGGGATTCAGGATGGAGAACACATGTATAACTGTGATGGATTCATGTTGATGTATGGCAAAACCAATACAATGTTGTAAAGTAATTAACCTCCAATTAAAATAAATACATTTATTATACATTATAACATTATTAATATAATATGTTATATTAATATAATATTATATATTATAATACATGCATTTAAATATATTAGCAAATAAAATTATTGGCATTGGAGTGGATCAATCTATTACTTTTTTAGGTTCCTATCAGTATAAAAGATTATATACTAAAAGCATACACACATGCCTCCATATACACATATTCAGATTTTAACTGCCTACTGCTTATATCTGTTTGAATACCCATCTCTCTCCCCATAATCTAAACCCAAGTGTTCTCTAAAACCAAAAGCAAAACTGGCACTGAAGCTAACAATTCCGTATCTATACTTATGGCCATATTTTATTATTACTTTTAAATCATCTCTAATATCTAAATGACTCTATGTCTTATTTACTCTTCTATCACAACCATTTTTTCTTAAGGAAAGCATAATGAAGTGGGACCAAATAGGTCTCACTTTGCCACATTCAAGCTCTTTGTAATATCTTCTCATTATCCTTAGTTTCCTCATCTGAAAAATTAACACAGTAGTATCCACTCTCTAACAAGGAGAGGCAATTAAATGGGAACACTCATACATCAGTGGTGACTGGCTTGTCAAAACATCTACTTCTGCTTCACTGACTATGCTAAAGCCTTTGACTGTGTGGATCACAACAAACAGTGGAAAATTCTTAAAGTAATACCAGACCACCTTACCTACCTCCTGAGAAACCTGTATGCAGCTTAAGAAGCAATGTTAGAACCAGATATGGAACAATGGACTGGTTCCAAATAGGGAAAGGAGTAGGTTAAAGGCTGTATATTGCCACCCTGCTTATTTAACTTACATGCAGAGTACATCATGCAAAATGCTGGGCTGGAGGAAGCACAAGCTAGAATCAAGATTGCCAGGAGAAATATCAATAACCTCAGATATGCAGATGACACTACACTAATGGTAGAACGTGAGGAGGAATTAAAGAGCCTTTTGATGAGGGTAAAAGAGGAGAGTGAAAAAACTAACTTAAAACTCAACATTCAAAAAGCAAAGATCAAGGCATCCGGTGCCATCACTTTATGGCAAATAGAAAGGGAAATAATGGAAACAGGAGAGACTTTATTTTCTTGGGTTCCAAAATCACCATGGACAATGACTGCAGTCATGAAATTAAAAGATGCTTGCTCCTTGGAAGAAAAGCAATGACAAACCTAGACAGCATATTAAAAAGCAGAGAAATTCTTTGCCTATAAAGTTATAGACAAAGCTATGGTTTTTCCAGTAGTCGTGTATGGATGTAAAAGTTGGATAATGAGAAAGGCTGAGCACCAAAGAATTGGCCTTTGAACTGTGGTGTTGGAGAAGAGTCTTGAGAGTCCCTTGGACAGTGAGGAGATCAAACCAGTCAATCCTAAAGGAAATCAACCTTGAATACTCATTGGAAGGACTGATGCTGAAGCTGAAGCTCCAATATTTTGGCCACCTGATGCAAAGAGCCAACTCATTGGAAAAGACTTTGATGCTGGGAAAGATTGAAGGCAGGAGGAGAAGGGGAAGACAGAGGATGAGATGGTTGGATGGTATCATCGATTCAATGGACGTGAGTCTGAACAAGCTCTGGGAGATAGTGAAGGACAGGGAAGACTGGCATGCTGCAGTCTTTGGGTTCTCAAAGAGTAGGCCACAACTGGGTGATTGAACAGCAGCAAACCTCAGTGGCAACTAGCTTGGTAGGTGTTTAACGAATTGTAGCTTCTTGTCTGCTGTCACTGTTCTCATTCAAGCCATTGTCCCTTCGTACCTGAGCATTGTAATGACCTCCAAATATTTCTGGCTAAGGCAAAAGGCCTCATATAAGAGGCCTTTAGATGAGAAGAGTAAGGTGCCTTATAGGAACACATGTAATCTGAGAAAATCTACATCGACTTTTTCTATGTCATCAGGGCAATTGTAAGCTTTTACTGATAAGACAAACCATTGGGAATCTCTTCCTCTTTCAAATGTTTATAATCTTTAGCTTTTATGTATTTCCTACATTTTCACATAGCTTTGTTTGCCTAATTATAAACTAGGTCCAGAGCTAATCCCAGGGCCATAAGGTTCATGCTTCATTCCTTGATAAATATCACACCATAGGTACCTTAAAAAGGTTGATTTAACCTAAGTCTGGAATTTTAGAATAAGTCTCATTCTTGAATCACTATAATAGTTTTAAGTTTCAAAATAATTCCTTATACTTGTATCTCTGTTTTTTATTTAACTTTTTGGTGCACTGTTAAAATGCATCTTTCGTTTTTTTTTTTTTTTTTCACAAATAGATAACTTGTTACTCCGACATTTTGCTACCAGAATTGAAATCTGCCCAGTCTTATAAAAATAGCATTTCTGAAATTACAGTCTCAAACATTCTGAGTTACTAGTGCTAAAATGCCATTCTTAGAATTATAACCTTGTCAGAGGTGACCAAAGCCATACTGAATGAAATCAGTTCATCATGAGCATGCATCAGACTGTCCCAAGATGATCTTCTAGATGACTGATGCATCTCAATTGTCTTAACATTTTTTAAAAAACACATGTCAGGAAGATCCTTAAAAGTACAATGCTTGCAATAGATAAAATTTTGAATTATTTTTTTCAATAGATCAGAACAGAAGTTGGCTCCATATTTTAAAGCAACTGTCACTTCTTATAAAGTTTAGTATGGGGATTTATGAGGTTATTAATAAACAACAAAATTTATTGTTAGAGCTTAACAATATATGACAGTGTCATATATTACCTACATTGCTCTCATGAGGCCCAAAGGTAGGCAATTCTGAGTGTAAAATTTACCTAAATGTTAGGATGAGGTTAGCCAGTTTTTGGCTGAAATAACAATTTACCAATTCCGCTAGTGGTTTAAGTAATTGAGCATGTCCATAGGGCTATGTCTTTTAAAGTTTTTTTTTTTTTTATACATCTTACAAGCACTTATGCAATATGAACCCTCTTCAAAAGGCTCATTCTCACAGGGAAAACATGAAGCCAAAATTTAAGTTCCCAAACTGAATGAAAATGTGTTCATTCCTCCCACTTCAAGGAGGTGTCAAAAAACACTGTCAGTTTTATAATTATGGTTCTTCAGCAGATGGGCAGTAAGACATTCTGTGACATTTGAGAAGAAAATAATTTTAAAACCCTAAAAATAATAGTAAAGGAACTTCTAAATAAAGTACATGCTCCAACACACAAATAAAATATCTCAAAGTTGGAATGGAATTTTAAAAATGATTAAAGACACATTTGTTAGCTAGACCTTTATATGTTACAATATATACACCATCAGGTTTTTCAGCAGGTCATAACAAGAGAGAACTCTGAAGAATATTCTGGAATAGCTGCATAAGTTTAGAGCTGATGAATTTATGTAGTCTGAACCCACAGTTTGCTCCCATTTTGAATCAACCACAAAAAATAGCTGATGCAGTAAGCAAGGTTAAAATCATACTATAAAGCAGGGCTTGGTTAATTCTCAGCTTTTATTCCATTCACTCAGAAAGAGCAAGTAAAATATAATCCAGTGGCCCCCCCGCCAAAAAAAAATATCTCACAGCTCAAGTTCCTACCACAACATGAAGAATACCTGACTTTCTAAACTGTCAGTCTATTGACAGACAATAAAGCTGTCCAGTCCCTAAATCATTGCATCCTTTTGGAACACAGTATTTTCTTTCAGTGTTCCTTTGGGTCCCCTGAGTAGATAAACACCACAGCTTTAGGTGTGAATGGTCTATTTGGACAAGCATGAAAAAGAATATTGACAAGTCATTTGTTGCTTCTGCCTTTTGTGTCAGATTCAGAAAACAGTATTCTTGCCTGGAGAATCCCAGGGACAGAGGAGCCTGGTGGGCTGTTGTCTATGGGGTCACATAGAGTCGGACACAACTGAAGTGACTTAGCAGCAGTGGCAGAAAACCAAGGAAGAGCAAAAAAGAAAACAAAGACAAAACCCAAGGCAAACAAAAAACAAAAAGATTTCAAAGACCACATCAAATTTTTGTTGTTGGGTCCTGCAATTACCAGAACAGATGACCCTCAATTTTTCAATATCTTAAAATTACACAAGAAAAGACAGAAAATAAAGATAAGCAAAAAAGAATAAAAAAAATGATATGTAAATCCATTACCCAGTGGCCAGTCAGGACTTCAAATTTTTTATATACACATAACTATATTGAACATACAAGATCATTTTTTCTTACTCTTCTGCAGTCTGTGTAAAAATTAAAAAGGAAAACCTCACTTAAATGGCCAGAGACCAGAATGGGGAGCTCTCACATACAGACCACTCCAAGTCAATACAGATCCCCAAAGGAAGAGAAGACCTTTGCATTTCTGACAGGAAGTAACACAACTTTACTATTGCTCAGAAGAAAAAGAAAGATTTTTCCCCTTGCCTGGCACGAGCTGAGCCAAAGAGAGACTGTTACAGCTCAGAAAATGAAAAGCCACTATACTTTGAATTCCTAGTTTCTTTCAAAGATATTTTCCTTTATAACAGCACCTCCCAACTTCTCCTTCTTCTCTGTGAAAGTTTCTCTTTCTTTGTTTTGCTGGGCTTGTATGTGGTTCTCCTCCTGCCCTGAATTGCAATTCTTTGCTTCTCCTGAATAAACACATTTTGCTGTTTTTTTTTTTTTTCTTAACTGTTTAACTGTTTTAGGTTAATGGCTGCTTTTTCCAGGTACAGTTCTTGAAAACTCTCAGTGTGATTCAGTTCAATTCAGTCTCTCAGTCGTGTCCGACTCTTTGCGACCCCATGAAGCACAGCATGCCAGGCTTCCCTGTCCATCACCAACTCCGGGAGTTCACTCAAACTCATGTCCATTGAGTCAGTGAAGCCATCCAACCATCTCATCCTCTGTCGTCCCCTTCTCTCAGTCTTTCCCAGCATTAGGGTCTTTTCAAATGAGTCAGCTCTTCGCATCTGGTGGCCAAACTATTGGAGTTTGAGTTTCAAAATCAGTCCTTCCAATGAACATTCAGAACTGGTCTCATTTAGGATGGACTGGTTGGATCTCCTTGCAGTCCAAGAGACTTTCAAGAGTCTTCTCCAACACCACAGTTCAAAAGCATCAATTCTTTGGCGCTCAGCTTTTTTTTATAGTCCAACTCTCACACTGGTACATGACCACTGGAAAAACCATAGCCTTGACTAGACAGACCTTTGTTGACAAACTGATGTCTCTGCTTTTTAATATACAGTCTAGGTTGGTCATAACTTTCTTTCCAAGGAGTAAACGTTTTTTAACTTCATGGCTGCAATCACCATCTGCACTGATTTTGGAGCCCAGAAAAATAAGGTCAGCCACTGTTTCCACTGTTTCCCCATCTATTTGCCATGAACTGATGGGACTGGATGTCATGATTTTAGTTTTCTGAATATTGAGCCTTAAGCCAACTTTTTCATTCTCCTCTTTTACTTTCATCAAGAGGCAATGCCAAAGAATGCTCAGACTACCACACAATTGCACTCATCTCACATGCTAGTAAAGTAATGCTAAAATTCTCCAAGCCAGGCTTCAGCAATACATGAGCTGTGAAATTCCAGATGTTCAAGCTGGTTTTTGAAAAGGCAGAGGAACCAGAGATCAAATCGTCAACATCTGCTGGATCATCGAAAAAGCAATAGAGTTCCAGAAAAACATCTATTTCTGCTTTATTGACTATGCCAAAGCCTTTGACTGTGTGGATCACAATAAACTGTGGAAAATTCTTCAAGAGATGGGAATACCAGACCACCTGACCTGCTTCTTGAGAAATCTGTATGCAGATCAGGAAGCAACAGTTAGAACTGGACATGGAACAACAGACTGGTTCCAAATAGGAAAAGGAGTACATCAAGGCTTATATTGTCACCCTGCTTATTTAACTTATATGCAGAGTATATCATGAGAAATTCTGGGCTGGAAGAAGCACAAGCTGGAATCAAGATTGCTGGGAGAAATATCAATAACCTCAGATATGCAGATGACACCACCCGTATGGCAGAAATTGAAGAAAATCTAAAGAGCCTCTTGATGAAAGTGAAAGAGGAGAGTGAAAAAGTTGGCTTAAAGCTCATCATTCAGTGTGATTAGAGTCCTATAATTTTAATAGCTGTATATTGCTCATATGCATATATAATATACTAAAATATAGAGAGATATAGACAATTCCTATTATATTACATATGCATTTAATGTATATTTCAACTACATGCCAAACAGTATTAGGTATTTCACCTGGGTTATTTCTGATGCTTTGATATAAATACTGCTGAAATGAATTTTCTGGTATATACAGCTTTTTAAATGAATCTTCTGAATTGTTGAAATTGTTTCCTCAGAATTATTAGAAGTAGAGTTGCTTGGTCAAAGAGGATATGTATGCATGTTTACAAAGATTTTGAACTATATTACCAAATTTTCTTCCAAAAATGTTGTACCAATTTAAGCTATCACCAGTCCATTCTAAAGGAAATCAGTCCTGGTTGTTCATTGGAAGGACTGATGTCAAAGCTGAAACTGCAATACTTTGGCCACCTCATGCAAAGAGTTGACTCACTGAAAAAGACACTGGTGCTGGGAGGGATTGGGGGCAGGAGGAGAAGGGCATGACAGAGGATGAGATGGTTGGATGGTATCACCATCTCAATGGACATGAGATTGAGTGAACTCCCGGAGTTGGTGATAGACAGGGAGGCCTGGCATGCTGTGATTCCTGGGGTCGCAAAGAGTCAGACATGACTGAGCAACTGAACTGAACTGAACTGAACAATTATTAGAATGCTCAGTTCTTTACACATTGTCAAACTTGAACTGTATTTTTTTCTAATTTTCCCTAATCATAGGAAAATGCCATTCATCAATTTTCCTGTATTTAAATTGGTTACCAGTGAGGCCAAACAATTATTAACAGTTTTGTTGACATTTTTCTGTTTCTTATTTAGTGAAGCCTTGCTTATGACTTTATTACTCAGAATTTTGTTACATATAACATAATCACTATAGCTCTATCAAGCAATTGTAATATAATCAAGGTTTTACATACCAGTAAAATCATTAGAAGATCTTGGGAAACAACTGAAGCCTGGACGTGTACAATAGAGTGGATGCTACTGGTGACCCACCTTACTCCCCTTACCAGTTACGACACCATGCCACCAATGTGAGACACAGCTGCTCACTTCTCTTAGGAATTTTTGTGTCTGAATGGGAGCCACCTCACCTTGGAGGTTTAGGTTACCCTAATCCTCCAAAAGAAGCTGGAAGTCAATAGTGACTCATATGAGATATAAAAGGCCAGATCCCTTTCCTCAGGGTGGTGTAACTGATTACCCAGAGTTCCTACCCAAAGCCAAATTTTCTCTTAGTACAGGCAGCATCCTTGTTTAGTCTCTCCCTACTTTGTCCTGCTACTTTAATCCCCCTTTTCCTAGGACCATCCTGCCCCAGTAAATCACTCACACAAAAATCCCCATGTTGTCTCTGCTTCTGGGAATTCTGAGTGAACACAATGGTTGTGAGAATAATACTGCAAAACTGGTCCACCACAGCGGCTGGTGGGCCAGTTCAAAAGCTTGGGAGTCAGGCAGGCTGCTTCCCCAGTACTGCTCAAATTCTAGTATATAACAGATACTCTGGATTCTGTGTCTTAATGTCTACAGGGCCATGGGATATCCACTGGGGCCATGACTACTGTTGCTACCATAAAACCAATTACTTCCACAAACAAACTTGCTCACAGAAGCAGCAAGAACAGCAAAAACATGGTTTCCACCTCATTTTTGTACTACTTTTGTACTATTCCCTCTTCTTCACTGGAGCTTAAACACAAAGCACTAAGAGAATATGATGAAGGTGGTCCCTGGCTTCCCAGTCCCTAACCAGTTTTAAGACTGTCTTCAAGAGTTTGAAAGGATTCCTACAATTCTCAGCTTGTCACTTGTGTACTAATATCACTTAACAGTGATTTCTTATGTTCAGACATTATTTTTTTCAAATCTGCATTTTCCTTTTCTTTTCTCTTTGTTATCAGCTTTTGAATGTCTTTCCTCAGAAGATTATTTGCAAAAATATTTTCCATACTCAATTCTGATTTTTTGATGGTTTTATCATGCATATCTGACTATTTGAAATAAGACTGGCATATGCAGTAAGGTAAAGATTTGTTAATTTTTTTTTTCAAATGTAGGTAGCTAAACATATGGGTCCAGATTAGTATGGCCACTACTTTAATTTGGCTTGCCTATGCCTTTTGTATATCTTAGAAGTTTTATTTTTCTTAAAACATTTCACTGAATTGTGATTTATAAACAAAATTTGTATATACTCAATGTACAACTTGAGCTTGTAGATAAGTGTACATCCACAAAACTCTCACCACAATCTATACCATAAACATATCCATCACCCTCCAAAGTTTTGTATTGTTATACCACTACTTATTCTTTGATTTTTAACCTTACCCAGTTATTTCATTTAAATAATGACATATAGTGGGGATTTAAAAAAAACATAATCTAAAATATGTAGAAAAAAACAGGTACTCTCAACATGACAAATCAAAAAAGAGAGAGAGAAAAAAGAGGTAGCAGTTTGACAACTGTAGGGGAACAAAATACTCATTTTGCACAGAAGGAAGTCCTAGATGGATTGTTTATTTTTCTTAAAACATTTCACTGAATTGTGATTTATAAACAAAATTTGTATATACTCAATGTACAACTTGAGCTTGTAGATAAGTGTACATCCACAAAACTCTCACCACAATCTATACCATAAACATATCCATCACCCTCCAAAGTTTTGTATTGTTATACCACTACTTATTCTTTGATTTTTAACCTTACCCAGTTATTTCATTTAAATAATGACATATAGTGGGGATTTAAAAAAAACATAATCTAAAATATGTAGAAAAAAACAGGTACTCTCAACATGACAAATCAAAAAAGAGAGAGAGAAAAAAGAGGTAGCAGTTTGACAACTGTAGGGGAACAAAATACTCATTTTGCACAGAAGGAAGTCCATAGATGGATTGTGAAAAAGTTAGAATGTCAAGAAATAGTGTAGAACTACATTATCTAAAAATTTTCAAATAGATTGTTATAAAAGTGAGGAGAATATTTTAAAGTTTTTAAAGTGAGTACCTCAGGAAAAGAGAATAGCATAGTGCTCTTGTTTATTATAAGCCTTGCAAATAAATTCATTTAAATTATGTAAATGTATTACTTTGCTAAAAATGAAATTAAAACAAACAAAAGAAAATAAATTGATAGACTGATAAAAAGATCACAAAATTGAAGATCAACATGGTAACCCTTTGAAAATTGAGAGATGAAAGCCATTAATAACCTTTGCCTCCAAGGAAAAGAGACTGAGTAGAATTTGTATTTTACAATTCCTCTACTCTGATATTTTTACATGAGGCACACAAATTCATTCCTTAACATGAGTGTTAAATATCTGGTTTTGTAAAGCTTTTAAAAAAAGTAAATATAGAAAAGTTTTAAGTAGAATAAAGGAGTTATGTTGAACTAGAGTAAATAATTCCACTTGGACTACAAGGAGATCAAACCAATCAATCTTAAAGGAACTCTATCTTGAATATTCTTTGGAAGGACTGATGCTGAAGCTGAAACTTCAATATCTTGGCCACCTGGTGTGAAGAACTGACTCACTGGAAAAGACCCTAATGCTGGGAAAGATTGATGGTGGGAGGAGAAGTGGACGACAGAGGATGAGATATGGACATGAGTTTGAGCAAGCTCTGGGAGTTGGTGATAGACAGGGAAGCCTGGTGTGATGCAGTCCGTGGTGGTGCAAAGTCAGACATAACTGAGCAACTGAACTTAACTGGCTCAGAGTAAATAAGCTTATAGAGAAGACTTGCCTATGAGTGTGTGGGAGTCTCCAGCAGAGGTGTGGGTCGACAGTGGCCTGACCCAAGGTCAGGAGCCCTGACTACAACAGTCCTGGGAGCAGGGTGTCATTTTGAAGGAGGTCACCATTGAAGGACCCCCACCCATCAACAGAAAATTGGACTAAAAATTTACTGAACACGGATGGCCCTGCCAATCAGAGCAGAGCAAGACCTAGTTTTGCACACAGCTAGTCTCTCCCACCAGAAAGCTATTCTTAATCCTCATCTATCAGAGGGAAGACAGAATGAAAAAAAAAAAAAAAACAAACCCAGAAAACTACTGAAACTAATCACATGGATCACAGCCTTGTCTACTCAGTGAAATTATGAGCCATGCTGCGTAGGGCCAACCCAGAATAGATGGATCATGGTGAAGAAGTCTGACAAAACATGGTCTATTGGAGAAGGGAATGGCAAACCACTTCAGTATTCTTGCCTTGAGAACTCCACAAACAGTACGAAAAGGCAAAAAGCTAGGACACTGAAAGATGAACTCCTCAGGTTGGCAACTGCCTAATATGTTACTTGGAAAAGAGTGAAGAAATAGCTCCAGAAGGAAAGAAGAGACTGAGCCAAAGCAGAAACAACACCCAGTTGTGGATGTGTCTGGTGGTGAAAGTAAAGTCCGATGCTGTAGAGAACGATATTGCATAGGAACCTGGAATGATAGGTCTATGAACTAAGGCAAAATGGAAGTGGTCAAACAGGAAATAACAAGAGTGAACATTGACATTTTAGGAATCATTGAATTAAAATGTACCAGAAGGGGTGAATTTAATCAGATGAATGTTGTTTCTACTACTGTGGAAAAGAATCCCTTAGAAGAAATGGAATAGACCTCATAGTCAACAAGAGTCCAAAATGCAGTACTTGGGTCAGTCTTAAGAACGACAGAATGATCTCAGTTCATTTAGAAGGCAAGCCATTCAATATCACAGTAACCAGTCTATGCCCCAACCACTAATACTGAAGAAGCTGAAGTTGAATGGTTCTATGGAGACTTATATGACCTTCTAGAACTAACACCCCAAAAAGAAGTCCATTTCTTTATAGGGGACTGGAATGCAAAGGTAGGAAGTCAAGAGATAAACATGGCCTTGAAGTTCAAAATGAAGCAGGGCAAAAGCTTACAGAGTTTTGCCAAGAGAACACTTTGGTCACAGCAAAACTCTCTTCCAACAACACAAGAGATAAGTCTACATGCAGACACCACAACATGGTCAATACTGAAATCAGATTGATTATATATTTGCAGTCAAAGATGGGGAAACTGTACAGTCAGCAAAAACAAGACTGGGAGTACACTGTGGCTCAGATTATGAGCTCCTTATTGCAAAATTCAGACTTAAATTTAATAAAGTAGGGAAAACCACTAGACCATTCAGCTATGACCTATTCAAAACCCTTATGATTATACAGTGGAAGTGAGAAATAGATTTAAAGGACTAGATCTGATAGAGTGCCAATGAACTATGGACGGAGGTTCATGACATTGTACAGGAGACAGGGATCAAGACCATCTCCATGGAAAAGAAATGCAAAAC
>SJYC01047918.1:0-10773 GCA_006408675.1 Madoqua kirkii | reverse complement strand
GATGATACTACCCTTATGGCAGAAAGTGAAGAGGAACAAAAAGCCTCTTGATGAAAGTGAAAGTGAAGAGTGAAAAAACTGGCTTAAAGTTCAACATTTTGAACACTCTAATCGTGGGATACAGTTCCATCACTTCATGGCAAATAGATGAGGAAACAGTGGAAACAGTGTCAGACTTTATTATTTTGGGATCAAAATCACTGCAGATGGTGATTGTAGCCACGAAATTACAAGACATTTACTCCTTGGAAGAAAAGTTATGACCAACCTAGACAGCATATTAAAAAGCAGGGATATTACTTTGCCAACAATGGTCCATCTAGTCAAGGCTATGGTTTTTCCAATAGTCATGTATGGACATGAGAGTCGGACTGTGAAGAAAGCTGAGTGCTGAAGAATTGATGCTTTTGAAGTGTGGTGTTGGAGAAGACTCTTGGGAGTCCCTTGGACTGCAAGGAGATCCAACCAGTCCATCCTAAAGGAGACCAGTTCTGAGTGTTCATTGGAAGGACTGATGCTAAAGCTGAAACTCCAATACTTTGGCCACTTCATGTGAAGAGCTGACTCATTTGAAAAGACCCTGATGTTGGGAGGGATTGGGGGCAGGAGGAGAAGTGAATGACAGAGGATGAGATGGCTGGATGGCATCACTGACTTGGTGCACATGAGTTTGAGTGAACTCCTGGAGTTGGTTATGGACAAAAAATTCTGGCATGCTGCAGTTCATGGTGTTGCAGAGTTGGACACTACTGAGTGACTGAACTGAACTGAACTGAGGGGAAACCGCTAGGCCATCTAGGTATGACCTAAATGAAATCCTTTATGAATATTCAGTGGAAATGACAAAGATTCAAGGGAATAGAACTGTTAGACAGAGTGCCTGAAGAACTATGGATGGAGGTTCATAACACTGTACCAATGGTGGTGATCAAAAGCATCCCCAAGGGAAAAAACATGCAAAAAGGCAAATCGTTGTCTGAGAGGACCTTGCAAATACCTGAGAAAAGAAGAGAAGCAAAAGGCAAAGGAGAAAAGGAAAGATATACCCATTTGAACTCAGAGTTTCAAAGAATAGCAAGGAGAGATAAGAAAGCCTTCCTCAGTGATCAATGCACAGAAGGAGAGGAAACCAGTAGAATGGGAAAGACTAGCGATCTCTTTAAGAAAATTAAAGATACCAAGGGAACATTTCATGCATAGGTGTACAGAATATAGGACAGAAGTGGTATGACTTTAACGGAAGCAGAAGATTTTAAGAAGAGGTGGCAAGTATACCCAGAAGAACTATACAAAAAAAAAAAATCTTCGTGACCCAGATAACCGCGATGGTGTGATTGCTCACCTAGAGTCAGACATCCTGGAATGTGAAGTCAAGTGAGCCTTAGGAAGCATCACTAGGAACAAAGCTAGTGGAAGTGATGGAATCCCTGTTGAGCTATTTCAAATCTTAAAGGATAACACTGTGAAAATTCAGTTCAGTTCAGTTCAGTCGCTCAGTCGTGTCCTACTGTTTGTGACCCCATGGACTTCAGCACGCCAGGCTTCCCTGTCCATCACCACTCCCAGAGTTTACTCAAACTCTTGTTCATTGAGTTTGTGATGCTGTCCAACCAACTCATTCTCTGTAGTCCCCTTTTCCTCCTGCCATCAATCTTTCCCAGCATCGGAGTCTTTTCAAATGAGTCAGTTCTTAACAACAGGTGGCCAAATTACTGGAACTTTATCTTCAGCATGAGTCTTTCCAATGAATATTCAGGACTGATCTCCTTTAGGATGGACTGGTTGGATCTCCTTGCAGTTCAAGGGACTCTCAAGAGTCTTCCTCTACACCACAATTCAAAAGCATCAATTCTTAGGTGCTCATCTTTCTTTCTTTCTTTTTAAATTTATTTATCTTAATTGGAGGCTAATTACTTTACTACTTTACAGTACTGTAGTGTTTTTTGCCATACATTGACATTAATCAGCTGTGGGTAAACATGTGTTCCCCATCCTGCACCCCCTTCCCACCCCCTCCTCATCCCATCCCTCTGGTTCATCCCAGTGCACCAGCCCTGAGCACCCTGTAGTCCAACTGTTACATCCATACATGACTACTGGAAAAACCATAGCCTTGACTAGATGGACCTTATTTGCAAAGTAATGTCTCTGCTTTTTAATATGCTATCTAGGTTGGTCATAACTTTTCTTCAAAGAGTAAGTGTCTTTAAATTTCTTGGCTGCAGTCACCATCTGTAGTGATTTTGGAACACCCCAAATAGTCTGACATTGTTTCCACTGTTTCTCCGTCTATTTGCCATAAAATGTTGGGACCGGATGCCATGATCGTAGTTTTCTGGATGCTGAGTTTTTAAGCCAGTTTTTTCACTCTCCTCTTTCTCTTTCATCAAGAGGCTATTTAGTTCTTTTTCACTTTCTGCCATAAGTGTGGTGTCATCTGCATATCTAAGGTTATTGAAATTTCTTCTGGAAATTTTCATTCTAGCTTGTGCTTCATCCAGCCCAGCATTTCTCATGATGTACTCTGCATAGAAGTTAAATAAGCAGGGTGACAATATACAGCCTTGACATACTCCTTTCCTCATTTAGAACTGGTCTGTTGTTCCATGTCCAGTTCTAACTGTTGCTTCTTGACCTGCATACAGATTTCTCAAGAGGCAGGTCAGGTGGTCTGGTATTCCCATCTCTCTCAGAATTTTCCAGTTTGTCATGATCACACAGTCAAAGGCTTTGGCATAGTCAATAAAGCAGAAATAGATGTTTCTCTGGAACTCTCTTGCTTTTTTGATGTTCCAATGGATGTTGGCAATTTTCTTTCTGGTTCCTCTGCCTTTTCTAAATCCAACTTGACCCTCTAGAAGTTCACGGTTCACATACTGTTGAAGCTTGGCTTGAAGAATTTTGAGCATTACTTTACTAGCATGTGAAATGAATGCAATTGTGTGTAGTTTGAGCATTCTTTGGCATTGCCTTTCTTTGGGATTGGAATGAAAACTGACCTTTCCAGTCCTATGGCCACCGCTGAGCTTTCCAAATTTGCTGGCATAGAGTGAAGCACTTTCACAGCATCATCTTTTAAGATTTGAAATAGCTCAGCTGGAATTCCATCACCTCCACTAGCTTTGTTTGTAGTGATGCTTCCTAAGGCACACTTGACTTCACATTCCGGGATGTCTGGCTTAGGGTGAGTGATTATGCCATCATGATAGTCTGTGTCTGAAGATCTTTTTTTGTCTAATTCTTCTGTGTATTCTTGCCACCTCTTAATATCTTCTGCTTCTGTTATGTCCATACCATTTCTGTCCTTCATTGTGCCCTTCTTTGCATGAAATGTTCCTTTGGTATCTCTATCTTTGAAAACTCAACAGTGGACTCTGGGCTGGAAAAAGTCAGTTTTCATTCCAATCCAAAAGAAGAGCAATGCCAGTGCTCAAACTACCACCCTTTTGTACTCATTTCACACGTTAGCAATGTAATGGTAAAATTCTCCCAGCCAGCCTTCAACAGTACACGAACTGAGAAATTCCAAATGTTCAAATCGGATTTAGAAAAGGCAGAGCAATCAGAGATCAAATTGCCGACATCCATTGCATCATGGGGAAAGCAAGAGAATTCCAGAAAAACATCTACTTCTGCTTCATTAACTCTGCTATAACCTTTGACTTTGTGGATCACAACAAACAATGGGAAATTATTAAAAGGATAGGAATACCAGACCACCTTACCTACCTCCTGAGAAATCTGTCTGCAGGTCAAGAAGCAACATTTAGAACCAGACATGATACAACAGACTGGTTCCAAATTGGGAAAAGACTACTCAAGGCTGTATATTTTTGCCCTGCTTATTTAACTTATATGCAGAGCACATCATGCAAAATGCCAGACTAGATGAAGTCCAAGCTGGAATTATGATTGCCAGGAGAAATATCAGTACCCTCAGATATGCTGATGACAACACCATTATGGTGAAAATAATAGAGAAACTAAAGAGCTTCTTGATGAGGGCGAAAGAGTGAAAAAGCTGGCTTAAATCTCAGCATTCAAAAAACTAAGACTGTGGCATCCATTCCCATCACCTCATGGGAAACAGATGGGAAACAATGGGAATAGTGACTGACTTTATTTTCTTGGAGTCCAAAATCACTGCAGATGGTGACTAGCCACAAAATTAAAAGACACTTTCTCCTTGTAAGCAAAGCAATGACAAACTTACACAAAGTATTAAAGAGTAGAGATGTTACTTTGCCGACAAAAGTGGGTATAGTTAAACTATGATTTTTCCATAGTCACATATTGATGTGAGAGTTGGACCATTAAGAAGGTTGAATGCCAAAGAACTGATGCTTTTGAGTTATGGTGTTGAAGAAAACTCTTGAGATTCACTTGGAGAGCAAGGAGCCAAACCAGTCAATCCTAAAGGAAATCAATTCTGAATATTCATTAGAACGGCTGTTGCTGAAGCTAAAGTGCCAATACTTTGGTGACCTGATGCAAAGAGCTGACTCATTAGAAAAGACTCTGATGCTGGGAAAGACTGAATTAGGAGGAGAATAGAATGATAGAAGATTAGATGGTTGGTTGGCATCACTGACTCAATGGACATGAGTTTGAGCAATCTCTGGGATATGGTGAAGGATAGGGGAGTCTGGCATGCTGCAGTCCATAAGGTTACAAAGAGTTGGACACTACTGAGTGACTGAACAACAAGAGAATTGTATTTCACGTTGTGGATATAGAGCTAAAATTTATTCATAGTTTAAATTGTTTTAAATAAATTAATGATCTGGATAAACTCAAGAGATACTTATTTTCTTGTTTGTGTGAAATTGCAATTAAACATTACGACTCATAGCTCTATTAGTTCATTAAACATCTGTAGTGAAAAATTCACTTATAATCTATAAGTCAGCTTGCCATTACACAAAATTTCTTTGTATCCAGGAATTCAATCAACTGCTGATCTAATAATATTGTCATATTTACTATAGAAAAAAACTAATGTATAAGTGAATCTGCATAGTTCAACTCTATGTTGTTCAAGGCTCAACAATACGTATGTACATTTATTATACTTGTCTTCATATATATATGTATATAAAATGTTTATCTTAGTGTGTAAATAGATATAAAGCTTACACTAATTCTAGTTAGATCATCATGTCTGTCTCCTTGGGATCTTCTTTTACAGTATTCTTCTTTCAGCGATTATGTTTCTCAAAGAATAAGTAATGTAGTAAGAAGGCTAGATAGTGGAAAATATCCTAATGGTGTGCATATGTGAGAAGGTTTACTGTTACCTTCATACTTAAGTAAAAACTTGGCCTTTAGAATCTCTCTTGACAGTACTTCACTGAGAAAACTGGACAAGAAGATGGGGCGAGTTTCTAGTTGCCAGATCTGTCAGCCCTTTGGGGATGGTAGGAGAGGGTGAAGGTCATCTCAGCAGGACAGCTCTTTTGGCGGGGGTTTTAGCTTCTGTTATTTACAATACTTGTGAATGTTGTCATTTCTGTTGCTACAACAGCTCTGCAGCCTTATGAAGCACTGCTGTGCTTCCCTTTCCCACTCATTTCTTTAGTTATAAGCTTAAGGATTGTGAGGCTCCAACTACTTCAACTTTCTCATGCTCAGTGGGCAAATATCCTCTAAATGAGATGTTTACATTGTACTTCACTTACCATGGGTCACTATTCTTGTCTCTAGTCTTTGATTATGTAAGATAGGACCTTGGGGAAAAAAGTCAACCTCCATATATTCTCTGCTGAACTCTGCTATGTCATAGTGAATTTGGGAATGATGAGTTTCCTGTTCACTTTGAGTTCTCTTTACATTCCATGCCATTTACACTGAATTTGGCACAAAGTTGAAGTGATTGGCATACAGATAAAATGAATTCAAACACCAAGGCAAAATTTTCATTAAAAAATTTTTTGTTTTGCAAATAATATAATTACTTCTTTCAAGAAAAACCTTCCCCTCCAATATTTAAAAGCTATATTTAACTTGTTTGTGGGAAATTTCTTCTGCATCTCAGAAATTAGAAGAAAATTTATAATTTCACTAATTAGCTAGGTAAGCAGTCTTTCTTCATTTATTAGCATTTAGATTAATTTATCACAATATTAAAACTTCCATGTAGAAAGTGTAAGTGAGCTTATGAGGTGGTTGCACAAGGATTCCTAAATGACCTAATCGTCCACATGAAGATATTTTATGTGAATAAATGACTAGAACATTGTATGAGTTTTCTAGCAGTATTATAGCAAGCTGTCAAGGACATAACAGCTTAAACAACACAAATTTATCATTGTATGATTTTCCAGTGATTCTGCAGATCAGAGGTCCAGCATGAGTCTCACTCAGTTAAATCCAGGTGCTGTCAAGGTTAGCGTCTTCTCTGGAGACTCCAGGCAAGGATCTGTTTTTTGCCTTGTCTAGTTTCTAGAGATTGCCTCATTCCCTAGTTCATGTCCTCTTCCTACTGTTTCAAAGCCAGAGTATAGAGTCTCTCTGATCCTGCTTTCATCATCACATCTCTTTCTCTGAGGACAGCCAGGAAGGATTCCTCAAATTTGAGAGGACTCATGTGGTTAGGCTGGTTTCATCTAGCTAATCCAGAATAAGCTCCCCTAAGCAAAATCCTTACATTTATCACATTTTAAAAGTCCCTTTTGCCATGTAAGGCAACATATTTACATGTTTCAGGCACTGGGATGTTGATAAGGATGAAATTCTATACAAAAACAAGAAAAAACTTTAAAAAACATCTCGATCAATCTGCCTTTTAAACCTTAGTATAAATAGATTTCAGATCATTTTCTGAGACAAAGTTTTAAGTTGGAGTTTACGAAATGCTATATTCTCCCCAACAGGAGAAGATCGGGTCTTTGGGCACAGCTAACATGTTGCTCAGGAGAAGGCAATGGCACCCCACTCCAGTACTCTTGCCTGGAAAATCCCACGGACAGAGGGGCCTGGTAGGCTGCAGTCCATGAGGTCTCTGAGGGTTGGACACAGCTGAGTGACTTCACTTTCACTTTTCACTTTCACGCATTGGAGAAGGAAATGGCACCCCACTCCAGTGTTCTTGCCTGGAGAATTCCAGGGATGGGGGAGCCTGGTGGGCTACCATCTGTGGGTTCATACAGAGTCAGACATGACTGAAGCGAGTTAGCAGCAGCAGCAGCAGCAGCAGCAGCAGCAGCAGCAGCAGCAGCAGCAGCAACATGTTGCTCAGGAAACCTATAGTAATATTTCAGAGTCATTTTATAGGTAATCTAGTCCCTCGACAGGATGTACACTATTTGAGGATATTTAAAATGGTGCATTGCTCAGTATGAGAAACACTGGATTTAGAATTTCATATAAATGTTTGCTATACCATACAACATAAGATCTGTCATGTTGTGTCGACTCTGATGGGGTTGAGCATGTCTTGGTTCTCCCGAAAGACTTCCTAGGCAAAATAAGTCCTGGGAGCTTCACCAGCAGCCCTGTTGGGTGCACTGATTGCCGCATATGTGATATCAATTGACTCCATAGTCTGCGCTTGTGTGTCAGCTGCTGTGATTCTATTTCCTACACAGGCACGCTTCCAGTTGGTAGGCAGATTGAGAGGAGTGTCTCTCTATCTTCAAGCACTCTCTAGATGATTAACCCTTTTTCAATTCCTCCCCCCAAAGCTCTGGGGAAAGCTGAAGGACGCACATGCCCTTAAAGCCCTTGTTTATTATTCCATATCTTTGCTGCTCTCTTCCTATAACCTCAGCACGCGTGCCAAACGTCAGGCAGATGTGCTCATTTTGCTGCCTGTTTATTTTTCTTGAAGTGGTTCGAACAGCAGATGTTCCACTAAGTGTTTTCTCCTTCGTCTCTACAATTCTGCTACAAAATAGAAACTGTACATGTGCTATTGCCCTTCATATTTTCAAAGAGAAAGCTCTTCACAGTCCCCCTTTATACCTCACTGGAAACTACCTTTTTCCCTCTGGGCACAGATGTAACCTATTTGTAGAGTGTGTCCCATCCTGCTTATTTCATCAGCATTTTCCTCATTTCCAGGTGCCTTTTTCTACAGCCTGATTTCTGACTAATTCTTAATTTTAGATTTCTCTGCTTTTTCTTACCCAGCAGCCTGGTTGACAGAAGAGTTTTGTCATATCTGTCCTTGTCATCCTCGCACTATTCTTAGTCCTTCACACTTATCCACCAGCTTAAATTAAAAAAAAAATTATTTTGTACTGGAGTATAGCTGATTAGTCCTTCTCTGGTGGCTCAGACGGTAAAGAATGCACCTGCAGTACAAGAGACCCTGGTTCGATCCCTGGGTCAGAAAGATCCCCTGGAGAAGGGAATGGCTACCCACTCCAGTATTCTTTCCTGGAAAAAGAAGTCCATGGACAGAAGAACTTGGCAAGCTATAGTCCATGCAGTTGCAAAGAGTCAGATACAACTGAGCAACTAACACTTTCACTTTTTTTCATAGCTGATTAACAAAGTCATGGTAGTTTCAGGTGGACAGCAAAGGGACTCAGACATACATATACATGTACACATTTTCCCCAAACTCTCAACCTGTTCAGGCTGCCACATAACATTGAGCAGAGTTTTGCATGCTCTACAGTAGTTCCTTATTGGTTATCTATAATTAAATATAGCAGTGTGTGCATGTCCATCAACTAGCTTTTGAAACTGATATCACAAGGTCAGATACCAGTGAAAAGGAAAAGCTCATTACGTTAAGTGAACATTTCTGCTAATTTTACTATAGTAATATCACAGTGCTTTGTTAGTCACTCAGTCATGTCTGACTCTTTGTGACTCCATGGACAGACCCCCCTGCCAAGTTCCTCTGTAGTTGTGGTTTAAATGACTGTGCTGTGCTGTGCTTAGTTGCTCAGTGGTGTCTGGCTCTTTGTGACTCCATGGACTAGCCTGCCAGGCTCCTCTATCCATGGGAATTCTCTAGGTCTGAATACTGACGTGGGTCGCCTTGCCCTTCTCCAGAGAATCTTCCCAATCCAGGGACTGAACCCAGGTCTCCCTCATTGCAGTGGGTTCTTTACTTTTTGAGCCACCAGGGAAGCCCAAGAATACTGGAGTGAGTAGCCTATTGCTTCTCCAGGGGGAACTTCCCAACACAGGAATCAAACTGGGGTTTCCTGCATTGCAGGTGGATTCTTTACCAGCTGAGCTACCTGGGAAGCCTTCAGTGATCATATGCTTACAATTTATGGACAGCTTTAATAATATCAGAAATATGAAATGTTAAGTTATTTAAATGCATTTACTCAATTATTGTACCAATATTTCATGAGAGGGTGAAGCTCTCAAGTTGAAGAGTCAAAGAAAGCCAAGGAAGAAAAATTTATGCCAAGCACAGCTCATATTAAAGTTAGGCAGAGATCTAAACAGTGAATAATACTTTAGTATTCTCAAACTTCAAATATTTCGCAGAACATACTTATACTTATTTATGTGAAATACAGATTTACCTGAGAGTCCTATATTTTATTGGGTATTCCTACTCTCAGTTTATGGAAAGAGGTGAAAATGGGGGAAGAAGGTCTTGTGTGTTCAGCTGAGTACGTGGACTGCCATTATCATTACAGTAAACGCAAATGCTGATTTTGGGCATCCAATTTTCTGTTTTTTGTTTTGCTTTAAAAAAAATCTGGCAACCCTATGTGAGGAGGATTGTCCTTAGGTCATTGCTTCTTACCTGTATTAAAAGCACTACTGAAATCCCTTTGAAACTGTGCTCATGAGCAGAAAACAAGGACCCAGATGAATATGGCCTTAAAATCACCTATGAAAAGCATCTGGTTCATCTGCAGTTCTTTAAATTTTCTAAAGTGATTCTTGTACACACAAGCTTTGGAAAACTGGCATGTGAACAAATAAGTTCATATTTTCAAGCTTATTATCCCCATTAACCTTCACAAGAACCACATGTGATAAGTACAATTGCTATTACCACTTTACAGGTGGGAAAACTAAGGCAAAGGTATTTTGAATTGTCTTCCCTAGAGCTGGGCTTCAAGTCCAGGTTTTAATGTTGGATTATGTACTCATAAACACTATGTTATTCTGTTTCCAATTAATGTAACTGAAGATATAATATTCAAAATTGTATACAAAGACCAGAAATCATCTCTCTTTCTTCTACCTCAAAAATTGTTCCAGTATATCACCTAAATTCATCTACCAACATAAGCTAGGTGACACAATATGCCAAATTATAATAAATACATTAGAAAATGTTTCAAATTGGTCTTTATGAAGAAAATCTTTTATTTCCACAGGTAGATTAAATTGCAATGTAAGTTCAAATTAACTCCCTACCTTTGTTTCTTCTTATATTGCCAATTTCCATGCAGAAGGTCTATGTTTGGACTGTATCGAGTGTTGCTTCTTCAGTAATACATGATCATTTTAATGGCAAATCACTCATTACTCTCACATTTCTGAATTTCCAGAGTCAACAAGACACATATACAACTATCAGAGCATTAGGTCTGTGCTCACAGAAATTCTAAAATTTGATCAGGTCTCAGATTAATTTCTTAACAGGTCTCTTGAGGATATATCAGTCATAATTATGTTTAAAAGTTTTTATTTTACCTTTGTCTTCTATCTTTTTTGCATTTCAGTGCTGGATTGATGTGGGCTCTAGATAGGGAAAAGTCTTAATTCTTCTATTGTGAGAGATGCTGTCTTTGAAAAGACAGCTTCCCTGTCCTGATATTCTTGCTTTAAAAAGTCCCAAATGTG
>SJYC01047917.1:0-20800 GCA_006408675.1 Madoqua kirkii | reverse complement strand
TGCACCTGCAGTACAAGAGACCCTGGTTCGATCCCTGGGTCAGAAAGATCCCCTGGAGAAGGGAATGGCTACCCACTCCAGTATTCTTTCCTGGAAAAAGAAGTCCATGGACAGAAGAAGTTGGCAAGCTATAGTCCATGCAGTTGCAAAGAGTCAGATACAACTGAGCAACTAACACTTTCACTTTTTTTCATAGCTGATTAACAAAGTCATGGTAGTTTCAGGTGGACAGCAAAGGGACTCAGACATACATATACATGTACACATTTTCCCCAAACTCTCAACCTGTTCAGGCTGCCACATAACATTGAGCAGAGTTTTGCATGCTCTACAGTAGTTCCTTATTGGTTATCTATAATTAAATATAGCAGTGTGTGCATGTCCATCAACTAGCTTTTGAAACTGATATCACAAGGTCAGATACCAGTGAAAAGGAAAAGCTCATTACGTTAAGTGAACATTTCTGCTAATTTTACTATAGTAATATCACAGTGCTTTGCTTAGTCACTCAGTCATGTCTGACTCTTTGTGACTCCATGGACAGACCCCCCTGCCAAGTTCCTCTGTAGTTGTGGTTTAAATGACTGTGCTGTGCTGTGCTTAGTTGCTCAGTGGTGTCTGGCTCTTTGTGACTCCATGGACTAGCCTGCCAGGCTCCTCTATCCATGGGAATTCTCTAGGTCTGAATACTGACGTGGGTCGCCTTGCCCTTCTCCAGAGAATCTTCCCAATCCAGGGACTGAACCCAGGTCTCCCTCATTGCAGTGGGTTCTTTACTTTTTGAGCCACCAGGGAAGCCCAAGAATACTGGAGTGAGTAGCCTATTGCTTCTCCAGGGGGAACTTCCCAACACAGGAATCAAACTGGGGTTTCCTGCATTGCAGGTGGATTCTTTACCAGCTGAGCTACCTGGGAAGCCTTCAGTGATCATATGCTTACAATTTATGGACAGCTTTAATAATATCAGAAATATGAAATGTTAAGTTATTTAAATGCATTTACTCAATTATTGTACCAATATTTCATGAGAGGGTGAAGCTCTCAAGTTGAAGAGTCAAAGAAAGCCAAGGAAGAAAAATTTATGCCAAGCACAGCTCATATTAAAGTTAGGCAGAGATCTAAACAGTGAATAATACTTTAGTATTCTCAAACTTCAAATATTTCGCAGAACATACTTATACTTATTTATGTGAAATACAGATTTACCTGAGAGTCCTATATTTTATTGGGTATTCCTACTCTCAGTTTATGGAAAGAGGTGAAAATGGGGGAAGAAGGTCTTGTGTGTTCAGCTGAGTACGTGGACTGCCATTAGCATTACAGTAAACGCAAATGCTGATTTTGGGCATCCAATTTTCTGTTTTTTGTTTTGCTTTAAAAAAAATCTGGCAACCCTATGTGAGGAGGATTGTCCTTAGGTCATTGCTTCTTACCTGTATTAAAAGCACTACTGAAATCCCTTTGAAACTGTGCTCATGAGCAGAAAACAAGGACCCAGATGAATATGGCCTTAAAATCACCTCATGAAAAGCATCTGGTTCATCTGCAGTTCTTTAAATTTTCTAAAGTGATTCTTGTACACACAAGCTTTGGAAAACTGGCATGTGAACAAATAAGTTCATATTTTCAAGCTTATTATCCCCATTAACCTTCACAAGAACCACATGTGATAAGTACAATTGCTATTACCACTTTACAGGTGGGAAAACTAAGGCAAAGGTATTTTGAATTGTCTTCCCTAGAGCTGGGCTTCAAGTCCAGGTTTTAATGTTGGATTATGTACTCATAAACACTATGTTATTCTGTTTCCAATTAATGTAACTGAAGATATAATATTCAAAATTGTATACAAAGACCAGAAATCATCTCTCTTTCTTCTACCTCAAAAATTGTTCCAGTATATCACCTAAATTCATCTACCAACATAAGCTAGGTGACACAATATGCCAAATTATAATAAATACATTAGAAAATGTTTCAAATTGGTCTTTATGAAGAAAATCTTTTATTTCCACAGGTAGATTAAATTGCAATGTAAGTTCAAATTAACTCCCTACCTTTGTTTCTTCTTATATTGCCAATTTCCATGCAGAAGGTCTATGTTTGGACTGTATCGAGTGTTGCTTCTTCAGTAATACATGATCATTTTAATGGCAAATCACTCATTACTCTCACATTTCTGAATTTCCAGAGTCAACAAGACACATATACAACTATCAGAGCATTAGGTCTGTGCTCACAGAAATTCTAAAATTTGATCAGGTCTCAGATTAATTTCTTAACAGGTCTCTTGAGGATATATCAGTCATAATTATGTTTAAAAGTTTTTATTTTACCTTTGTCTTCTATCTTTTTTGCATTTCAGTGCTGGATTGATGTGGGCTCTAGATAGGGAAAAGTCTTAATTCTTCTATTGTGAGAGATGCTGTCTTTGAAAAGACAGCTTCCCTGTCCTGATATTCTTGCTTTAAAAAGTCCCAAATGTGTAATATCATATATGAAACGAATTGCCAGTCCAGGTTCGATGCATGATACTGGATGCTTGGGGCTGGTGCACTGGGATGACCCAGAGGGATGGTACGGGGAGGGAGGAGGGAGGGGGGTTCAGGATGGGGAACACGTGTATACCTGTGGCAGATTCATGTTGATGTATGGCAAAACCAATACAATATTGTAAAACAATTAACATCCATTTAAAATAAATAAATTTATGTAAAAAAAAGTCCCAAAGACTTTTGAATCCCAAACTTTCTAATGGTTGCCTTTCAAATTGTCAACTAACTTTAGCCAAGTGCTTTTCTAAAAACCATGTCCATCCTTGGCTTTGGAAATTTGCTACTCCAAAGACAGCACAAATGTGTCATCCTAATCTCATTTTTCTACTGTAGCATACTCCTTTATTTATTTATTTTCCTGGGTAAACATGTCAGCCATTAGTCCCAAGAGAGAAGTAGAACTTTGAATTTTAAACACAGTGTCACCCACTGGTGCCTGGATTATCCAAGCCAGATCTCTTAGTGAAGTTCTGCAAGGAAATGCTTTTATATTTCAGGAAATAAAGTCCTACCTCCATCAAAGCTTTCTCTCCATGTAGGACTCTGCCTGCATAGCAGCTGCCTTGCAATCTGAAACCCTATTCAAGTCTGCCTCCAATCCTAAAATTAAATATTCCTTCCCAGATCGGAATCCATCTAATTTCTTCAACTCTACATGAGATCATGTCTGCAAGAAATGCAGTCAGTTGCAATAGCAGTTTGAATTCCAGGAGGAACTTTTCTAGCCTCAAAACAAATATTTCATCCTCACCAAGGCAAGATACTTTTATGGACATGTCAGATATTTCTCAAAGAAAACGCTTTGTCAGCAAATTGAGATGTTATTACCAGTTGTTCAGGTAGGCGTTAGCCTCCAGTTCCCAGTGTATTTCATATATTCTTAACCTGCTGAGCCATGCAAGACTATATTTAGCTGGGGAGATAATTGGATTACATTTGAAACTGAAAATATGATTAATTAAAATAGCATTACCAATTAATTATCATATATATTAATAGCACTAATGTATGTTAATATATATTAATATTCCACTTTGAAACTGGAGCTTTATTATTCAGAATTACACAGAATTTTATACTTGTTGGTAAAAATGACAGATAAAACACTGATACTAACTTTCAGTTTCTCCTGAATTCCTGTATAATATCAACAAAGGGATTTTATTGAAGTCATATTCTCATAAAAGACAAGGAAAGAAATAAACAACATTCAGAAGCTGAAAACAGAAAGGCAAAAGATCCCTGACTTCGTATATAGAGCCAAACTGGAAAAAACTCAGAAATCCCCAAAGCCCCAGAAGTTATCAGCAATAGGTCCTATGGAAGTTAGAGTGAAGACGAGGTTAAAAAGAGAAAGATTCCAATCTGCGGCAAAACTGGAAGAAAAACATTAGGAAAAGTTTTTAGATATATAAGGAAAAGAAAAACAAGATATTACAGCAAGCAATAATTTTGGTTTTTAGTATTAACACTGGGTACTCTGACAATAAAAATATCCCCACCTCAACTCTGTGCAGCTAGGGGACTGCCCCTTCCTTATCCAGGCCGAAGAGGGTAAACCAGAACATGACTATAGAAAGCACAGTAACTATGTGTGCATAAAAGAAAGTAATTCAGTATTAAATTCTGAGACAACTAACCCTTTTCTCCCACCCATGTTCACAATATTATTGGCTAGATCAATACCCTCTTGGCAGGAAACTAGAGGTCTTCTCTGAGGAATCTGATTAGCACAGAGAAAAATTTAGGAAACTGATATCAGAAAGACCACCATAAAACAGCACAGACAGATGATTTTCAGAGAAACTCATATCTCAATCCACATCTATAGTGCTGCAATGAGCTTTCTAAACAGAAACAAAGCAAGTGAGGATCAACAAGAATATAAGGAATACCTCTAACATGAAATTTAGAGAACAAAATAGACCATAAGGAAGTAGGAAATTGGAGAAAACCAATATGGGAGAAAAAATTCAAAATTTATTATACTATAAATAAAATACAAAGTTTATTGTAATATGAATATAATATAAAGCAAAGTGAAGAGGAACTAAAGAGCCTTTTGATGAAAGTGAAAGAGGAGAGTGAAAAAGTTGGCCTAAAGTTCAACATTCAAGAAACTAAGATCATGGCATCCAATCCCATCACTTCATGTCAAATAGATGGGGAAACAATGAAAACAGTGACAGACTTCATTTTCTTGGGCTCCAGAATCATTTCAGATGGTGACTACAGCCATGAAATGTAAATACTTGCTCCTTGAAAGAAAAGCGATGACAAATCTAGACAGCATATGGAAAAGCAGAGAATTACTTTGCCAACAAAGATCCATATAGTCAAACCTATGGTTTTTCCAGTAGTCATGTATGGATGTGAGAGTTGGACCATAAAGAAGGCTGAGTGCCAAAGAATTGATGCTTTTGGACTGTGGTGTTGGAGAAGACTCTTGAGAGTCCCTTGGATTGCAAGGAGATCCTACCAGTCCATCCTGAAGGAAATCAGTCCTGAATATTTATTGGAAGGACTGATGCTGAAGCTGAAGCTCCAGTAATTTGGAAACCTAGTATACAGAGCTATCTCTTTGATAATGGGAAAGTTTGAAGGCAGGAGGAGACGGGGATGACAGAGGATGAGATAGTTGGATGGCATCACTGACTCAATGGATATAAGTTTGAACAGGCTCTGGGAGAGAGTGAAGGACAGAGAAGCCTGGTGTGCTGCAAGTCCATGGGGTCACAAAGAGTAGGACACGACTGAGCAATTGAATAACAATAAATATAAATTAAGCAAAATATATTTATATGTGTATACCTATATATAAACTGTAGCTTATATAAACATAAAATTAAACGTATGAAATATTTTGTAAAAGAAAAAGATAAATGGAAAAATTACCATGATAAATGGGTATTTGGCACTCAAATTTAGAGCTTGAGGGTATTACAGAGCTTAACAAAGTGCAGCTTAATTATCCCTTTAATCACTGTTTAAGATGAGGAGACTTAATTTCCTCCTTTGGGTTCCTCATTTGTAATATAGGGATAATAGAATATACCACTTATCATTATTTTTTGATTAAATTAGAAATGAATGTGAAAGTCTAAGAATGCCTTTTGTTACATAGGAGATAGCTTTTATAGCTATTATTTTTTATTATTGTTACTGCTATTAATTTTAGCAAAGCAAAAGTAAAATTAATCAACTTATCATTGCCAGTATAAAAATCCATGCCATCTAAAAATATCTTTATATTTCTAACTACAAATGAGAAATCATGGACTCTCCTAGTACAGAGATATGAGCGTTCTGAGGCCAGGAGACGGTCTACTCACTTCCGTCAGTTAATGGTATTAGATTGAATTCATTAATCTTCAGAGCAGGAAAGGTAGAGAAAACAAAGAATATATGTGCAAGATTTAAAGAACATGGAGAATATAGGAGGGAGCCCCCGTACTTCAGAAAGCTCATGCTTGGCCTCGCTGACCCTGCTTTCACTCTTCACTCATCTTCAGAGCATAGTGGACTTTCAGAAGTGTACATTTTTGGAGCATTCAGTCCCTCACCGGAGTCTTCTGTTCCATCAGATCTGCATCAGGTGCTTTGTGACATAGTCACAGTAGAAACTGAATGAGGTGATACATACTCATTCAATGGATTGAAGCACAACAGTTCTGATCATTATTGAGAATACAGCAACAACAACAAAAGTAAAACTCAAAGGAAATGTTCTAATGTAGCGGAATCAGAAATAACCGTCTAAAGCACAGCTATAGCTATAGCCAAATGAACTCTCCTTGAGTTAAGGTGATATTTTTCCCTTGCTGGAATTGTTACCAGCTTTGGCTGACCCCCAGTTTATCTCATGCTGTTTTGCTACATTAGCCTGCTGCTACTATCTCCTACACACCTGATGTAGCAGTCTTGGAGAAGTAAAATTACTTGACACTATTTGATAAAAATAAAGCAAACTGTTCCTTTTCTCAGTGTTTCAGGATGTGAAACCAGGCCAGTTTTAAACTGATCTGCCTTATTATTTGTTCTCTTTCCTACTTTTCATGTCCATATTGTAAAAGATCGTTACATATCTATATGTTGATGGATATATATATATATACACACACACATGTTGATGGCTATATGTCTATATGTTTATAGATATATTTCATAAACATTTGCATCATGGCAAATAGGTGGGGAAACGATGGAAACAGTGACAGACTTTATTTTCTTGGGCTCCAAAAATCACTGCGGATGGTGAATGCAGCCATGAAATTAAAAGACATTTACTCTTTGGAAGAAAAGCTATGACCAACTTAGACAGCATATTAAAAAGCAGAGACTTGACTTTACTACCAAAGGTCCATCTAGTCAAAGCTATGGTTTTTCCAGTAGTCATGTATGGATGTGAGAATTGGACCATAAAGTAAGCTGAGTGCCTAAGAATTGATGCTTTTGAACTATGGTATTGGAGAAGACTCTTGAGAGTCCCTTGGACTGCAAGGAGATCAAACTAGTCTGTCCTAAAGGAAATCAGTCCTGAATATTCATTGGAAGGACTGATGCTGAAGCTGAAGCTCCAGTACTTTGGCCACTTGATGCAAAGACCTGACTCATTGGAAAAGACCCTGATGCTAGGAAACATTGAAGGCAAGAAGAGAAGGGGATGACAGAGGATGAGATGGTTGGATAGCATCACCGACTTGATGGACATGAGTTTCAGCAAGCTCTGGGTGTTGGTGATGTATAGGAAAGCCTAGTGTGCTGCAGTCCATTGGATTGCAAAGAGTCGGATACTGAACTGAACTGATAGTGTGTCTCTCTTATAGTTCACAATTTGTAAGATATCTTGGCAATTTTATATTTTTCCACTTTTTATGTGGTTAGCACATACAGTGGGGATACTAAAGGTGAAAGAAAAATTGTTATAGAAAATCAGAGTTACTACAGTTAAGTGCAAACATGAAGTAGAATAGATGTTTATTCAGAAATAAAGAAGAAAAGTCACATAATAATTTAAAGGCTATTAGTAATTTGGTCCCAAATGACATCACCATAGCCAGATGGCAGACCCTAATGAAAAAGACTTTAAAAAGCTCTCTATGAGGCATTTATAGGTCACACAGCATCCCAGAACTAAGGTAGTCAAGGTTTTAATATTAAAGGAAAGTTCAATTCAGTATTAAGATAAAGTAAGAACTAATGAGGCTAATGGAGTAGTTTCAGATAAAACCTGCAAAAGCTTCGGTCATGCATCTTTGCATTGCTGCAGGGCCTACAGACAAAAAAAAAAAAAAAAAAAAACAACCAGGCTGCAGACTCAGACTCATTCTACAGTTGTGCTCATCAACTCTTGGAGAGAATACAGACTCACTACCTAATGATAGCAATTTCCAGTCAATCTAGCAAAAGACATGACCTGTTCTGGGATTCCTGGAGGTTATAAGAACATTGACTAATTTACTGAGGCACTATAATAAGATAACCAGATGGAGAAGCTAATGGGCTGAGACAACGACAGTTAAATATTATTTGCCAACATCAGTACAGTGGAAAGTGGAGTATATTATAGGCCGGTACTTACCTTTTAATTAAAATAATACTGTTTTCAGCATTATTTTAATATAGTAGTTAGGCAGCAGGGACTCAGACTATTAGTCTTATTATTTTTTTAAGCCTCTTTTGGGATGACTAAGCAAAGTCAGACAACCTGAATGTCATAGTATTTTGATCCAGCTGTTTAAAGTCTATTTTGTTGCTTGTTTGACCCTATAGCTCAGATCTGATGACAGCACAATATTTGTTATATGTTATATAAATTACATGTGTCATGTTTATATATGTTAATGTGTGTGTTTGTGTTGTATAACAATTGAGTAGAAAAGATTCAGTAAATTGTATTGAAACAAAAAAAAAGATATTTTAAAGAATATGAAACAGTATACTATCATATAAGAAATGAAACGCTAGTCTATGTTCAATACAGGATACAGGATGCTTGGGGCTGGTGTACGGGATGATCCGGGGAGATGGTGTGGGGTGGGAGGTGGGAGGGTGCTTCAGCATTGGGAGATTATGTACACCTGTGGCTGATTCATGTCAATGTATGGCAAAACCAATACAGTATTGTAAAATAGAATAAAGTTTTTAAAAAAAGAAACAGTATAGCAATATTCACAAAGGTAAAAAATCTTAGAATTGAAAATAAAAATTTTAAGGAGTCCTTTAGCACTCATCTCTATATTCTTTGAGAACCTTCGAAGAGTTATTCAATAAATCATTGAAATTTAAAATATCCCCTTAAGTTTCTGTTTTTCAGTACTTCTATTTGGAGAAGGCAATGGCACCCCACTCCAGTACTCTTGCCTGGAAAATCCCATGGACAGAGGAGCCTGGAAGGCTGCAGTCTATGGGGTTGCTGAGGGTCAGACACGACTGAGCAACTTCACTTTCACTTTCATGCATTGGAGAAGGAAATGGCAGCCCACTCCAGTGTTCTTGCCTGGAGAATCCCAGGGACGGGGGAGCCTAGTGGGCTGCCGTCTCTGGGGTCACACAGAGTCGGACATGACTGAAGTGATTTAGCAGCACCAGCATTCTGTTTATTGGAGGCTCAGGTGGTAGTGAATTAATCAAGAATTCAGGAGATGTAGGTTTGATCCCTGGGTCAGGAAGATCCCTGGAGAAGGGAATGGCTACCCACACCAGTGTTTTTGCCTGGAGAATTCCATGGACAGAGGAGCCTGGAACACTATAGACCATGGGATTGCAGAGTCAGACATGACTGAGAGAAGTCAGTAATAAAAATGAAAATACTTTCATTTTTCAAGTTGTTTACTAAGCAAGACATGAAGACAATGATTTAAGCAAATCCATTTCAGTGGCTCAACACTCTTCTGCAACCACTTCTATGATGAATATTACAAACAGTCTTGAAAAATCATTCTCATCATCTTATACCCAGAGTCTGATCAAATCTCACTGACTGTATATATCTCAGATATTCCCGTGTACGACAAAGCCTTGAAGGTATCTTTCTATCTCCTCCCTTTATATAGCTTTTCTTTCATCTTTACCTATGATCTCACTTCAACTTTTAGCTTGAACAAATGAACACACGTTATTCCAGTTTTCCCTTCGCTGTGTTCATACTGTTTCTGTCCTTATTGTGGCCATCTTTGCATGAAATGTTCCTTTTGTCATCTCTAATTTTCTTGAAGAGACCTCTAGTCTTCTCCATTCTATAGTTTTCCTCTATTTTTTGCACTAATCACTGAGGAAGCCTTTCTTATTTCTCCTTGCTGTTCTTTGGAACTCTGCATTCAGATAGGTATATCTTTCTTTTTCTCATTTGCTATAGCTTCTCTTCTTTTCACAGCTATTTGTAAGGCCACCCAGACAACCATTTTGCCCTTTTGCATTTCTTTTCCTTGGGGATGGCCTTGATCACTGCTTGCTGTACAATGTCACAAACCTTTGTCCCTTTCTCTACTCATCAATTATCCTTTCATTTCTTGTTCTATTTTGTCTCTTCTTTTTCCCTTTAGTCTTTTGAATTTACTGTTTGATCACTCTTGTTTCAGTACTTTTGCATGTTTGGAGTCATGGGGTTGGTTTTAATTTTAATTTTCTGGTTTAAACTTCAAAGCACACACTGGAAAAAAACAGTGATGATAAATAGAAACACATTAATAAAAAAATCTTTATTCTTCTTTCTTTTTTTTTCTTTTTTCTTCCTAGAGGTGGCTAGAATGTGGTAGAGCTAGCTTGAATTAACCCCATGGAAAAGAAATGCAAAAAGCAAACAGCTATCTGGGGAGGCCTTACAAATAGCTGTGAAAAGAAGAGAAGTGAAAAGCCAAGGAGAAAAGGAAAGATATAAGCATCTTAATGCAGAGTTCCAGAGAATAGCAAGAAGTGATAAGAAAGCCTTCTTCATGATAAATGAAAAGAAATAGAGGAAAACAACAGAATGGGGAAGACTAGAGCTCTCCTCAAGAAAATTAGAGATACCAGGGAACATTTTATGCAAAGATGGGCACAATAAAGAACAAAAATGATAGGCACCTAACAGAAGCAGAAGATATTAAGAAGAGGTGGCAAGAATACACAGAAGAATTATACAAAAAAGGTCTTCATGACCAAAATAACCACGATGGTGTGATCACTCACCTAGAGCCAAACATTCTGGAATGCAAAGTCAAGTGGGCCCTAGGAAGCATCACTATGAACAAAGCTAGTGAAAGTGATGGAGTGCCACTTGTGCTATTTTATATCCTAAAATATGATGCTATGAAAGTGCCGCACTCAATATGCCAGCAAATATGGATAACTCAGCAGTGGCCACAGGACTGGAAAAGTCAGTTTTCATTGCAATTTGTAGGACGGGCAATGTCAAAGAATGTTCACACTACTGAACAATTGCCCTCATCTCACATGCTAGCAAAATAATGTTCACAATTCTCCAAAATAGGCTTCAGCTATACGTGAGCTGGGAACTTCCAGATGTTCAAGTTGGATTTAGAAAGGTCAGAGGAACCAGAAATCAAATTGCCAACATCCACTGGATCATCAAAAAATAAGAGAGTTCCAGAAAAATATCTACTTCTGCTTTATTGACTAAGCCAAAGCCTTTGACTGTGTGAATCAAAACAAACTGTGGAAAATTCTTCAGGCAGTGGGAATATCAGACCACCTGTTTTGCCTTCTAAGAAATCTGTATGCAGGTCAAGAAGCAATAGTTAGAAGTGGACATGGAAAAACAGACTGGTTCCAAATTGGGAAACAAGTATATCAAGGCTGTGTATTGTCACTCTGCTTGTTTAACGTATATGCAGGTTTCAGTTCAGTTGTACAGTCATATCCAACTCTTTGTGACCCCATGAATTGCAGCATGCCAGGCCTCCCTGTCCATTACTAACTCCTGGAGTTCACTCAAACTCAGGTCCAACGAGTTGGTGACGCCATCCAGCCATCTCATTCTCTGTCGTCCCCTTCTCCTCCTGCCCCAAATCCCTCCCAGCATCAGGGTCTTTTCAAATGAGTCAACTCTTCGCATGAGGTGGCCAAAATACTGCAGTTTCAGCCTTAGCCTCATTCCTTCCAAGGAAATTTCAGGGCTGATCTCCTTCAGAATGGACTGGTTGGATCTCCTTGCAGTCCAAGGAACTCTCAAGAGTCTTCTCCAACACCACAGTTCAAAATTATCATGCATCACTATAGAAAGGTAAATCAAAACCAAATTGAAATACCACCTCATTCCTATTAGGACGGCTACTTTAGTTAAAAAAACAAACAAACAAAAAAAACAGCCAATGTTGCTGAGGGTGTGGAGAAATTGAAACACTTGTACAGAGTTGGTGCAAATGTAAAATGATAAAGCTGCTATAGAAAACATCATGGTGGGTGCCCATAAAGATTAAAAATAAAATTACACTATGATTCAGCAATTTCACTTCTGGGTATATATCCAAAGGTATTGAAAGTAGAATCTCAAAGATATATTTGTACAGTAGTGTTTATAGAAGCATTTCTCAACAGCCAAAAAGTGAAAACAACATGTGTCCATTGATAGAGGAGGGCATAATCAAAACTTGGTGTGCACATATAATAAAATATCATTCAAGCTTAAAAAGGAAGAAAATACTGACACAAGTGACAATGTGGATGCACCTTTAAGATATTATAGATAGTAAGCTGGTCATAAAAAGAAGCAGAGACTATAATTCTGCTTACGTGAAGTAGGTAGAGTAGTCAAAATTATACAAACAGAAGCAGAATGGTGATGTCCAGCATCTGGATGAAAGGGAAATGGGGAGCTATTATTTAGTGAGCACAGTATTTCAAATTGACAAAATGAAAAGGGTTCTATAGATGGAGATATGATTGTCATACAGCATTATGAATGTGTATAATACCACTGAGCTGCACACTTAAAAGTGGTTGAGATGATAAATTTTGTTATGTATATTTTACCATAATTGAAAAATATATACAAAATTAAAATATAATAAAAGTGCCAATTTGAATCTGTAAAGATTTTTTTATCACATGGTATTAAAAATTGGGTCCCTATTTGTTAAATCATAGTTGTGCCTTTAATTTAATTTAATCCTCACAATAAATTCTAGATATGTCAAAGACTGAAGGTGAGAAAGTGAAACGAAAAATACTAAAAACTAAGAATAGTTTATGGACATTTGTATAAGCTTTGAGTTAGGTAGGTTATTTAAAATCACGATAGAAGAAACTACAAAGGAAAAAAGAAACATATCTGAGAGGACAAATTAAAAAAAACAATTAGGAAAAGAGAAGTGCCCTCCCCATGGAGGTCTGAGTTGCTCAGTGTATATTCTTCTCCAAGATGCTGAGAAGGCAAGCTGTTGATTTGCAGTGACTTTCTGAAAAGATCAGAGCCCTTGATTCCATGGAATATTTTTCTGAGTTTCTTGAATCTGATAACATTAACCTTTTCCTTTTGTTCCCCCAGACCTATGGGTGGAAGCTACTTCTGCAGTTAGTAGCCTATCTAAGTCACTATCTCTTTTTCTCTTTTTTAAAATTTCTTCAAAATCTGCTTTTGTAACCCTTGTATCTGATAAGTTTATATCTGTTGTAATATCTGATAAGTTTAATTTTGTTCATGAACACACATCATAAACATTTTTTTGGTACTTTACTAGCACTTATTTGGAGGAGGCAATGGCACCCCATTCTAATACTCTTGCCTGGAAAATCTCATGGATGGAGGAGCGTGGTAGGCTGCAGTCCATGGGGTCTCGAAGAGTTGGACACGACTGAGCGACTTCACTTTCACTTTTCACTTTCATGCATTGGAAAAGGAAATGGGAACCTACTCCAGGGTTCTTGCCTGGAGAATCCCAGGGATGGAGGAGCCTGGTGGGTTGCCGTCTACGGGGTCGCACAGAGTTGGACACGACTGAAGCGACTTAGCAGCAGCAGCACTTATTATAAATTAAATAAGAAAGATTCTGTTAATTAAATCTCAAAACTGTATGAAGGGAAGGGACAAGGATTTGTTATGCAAGAAAAATTTCTTTGTAGTTGCCACCTCTCATATACTAAGGGCTGGAACAAATCATATTACATAAGCTAAGAAGTTACTATTGTTCAGAATATAAATCTGGAGTCAACAAGAAGAGAAGGCAATCACTCCACAAAGATTTCCTTTTCCAGAGACAGAAGCTTGTCAGAATCAGGACTTTGTGTGGGACATGAAGTATGGGTTTGTAATCCATATCCCTCTCTCGCCTTTTTTAGGACAAATATGAAAACAACTAAGTCATGCAGGTGGGTGGGGTGGAGGAGATACAGATTATTGAGGTGTCTACAGACACATCTAGAAGTCTGCTCTATAGGAGTTATCTGAGAAAGTCAGATTCCCATTGGGATCTTGGTGAATTATAGATCCTTGTGTCAGGGGATGAAAGATGTGATCATTAACTGGGTTCAGATATAGTCCCTCCAGAATTCCCAGATTGTGTTCATGGTAAAGAACACACTTGCCAATGCAGGAGACTTAAGAGACTTGGGTTCCTTCCCTGGAGCAGAAGATTCCCTGGAGGAGGGCATGACAACCCACTCCAGTATTCATGCCTGGAGAATCCCATGGACAGAGAAGCCTGGCAAGCTACAGTCCATAGTGTTCAAAGAGTCAGACATGACTGAAGCAATTTAGCATGCACACATGCATAGTCCCTCCACAGGGAAAGTAGAAAGAGTCTAGTCCAAGCTTTCCTGTTAATCAAGAAACCTAGAATGAATATATTTGTTGCTCTACATGCCTGACACTTCTACACTTCATATATATATATCACCTGTTAAGATACTATATAATTTGCTACTTATTTGTCTATTGTCTTTTGTCTCTTTGCATTAGTACACGAGGTCATGGTTTTTGATTTGTTCATTGATATTTCCAAGTGTCTGGATACATCCTCATCCTATTAAGCAGTCAATAGCCACTTATTTAACAAACACATAAAGGCTGGAGTTTCTTTTTTCCAAGTGTATCAGCCTTTCATTTTTCTTTTCTGCTCACTTTCCTATCTAGAACACAAGTCTCTTAGCTCTAGAGAACATTTTCATGTTCTACTCTATAAAATAGTGTTCCATTTTTTTTTATTCAGACACCATTGAAACAGTGGAAACAGTGTCAGACTTTATTTTGGGGGCTCCAAAATAACTGCAGATGGTGATTGCAGCCATGAAATTAAAAGACACTTACTCTTTGGAAGGAAAGTTATGACCAACCTACATAACATATTCAAAAACAGAGACATTACTTTGCCAACAAAGGTCTGTCTAGTCAAGGCTATGGTTTTTCCATCAAAATAACTGCAGATGGTGATTGCAGCCATGAAATTAAAAGACACTTACTCCTTGGAAGGAAAGTTATGACCAACCTACATAACATATTCAAAAACAGAGACATTACTTTGCCAACAAAGGTCTGTCTAGTCAAGGCTATGGTTTTTCCAATGGTCATGTATGGACGTGAGAGTTGGACTGTGAAGAAAGCTGAGTGCCGAAGAATTGATGGTTTTGAACTGTGGTGTTGGAGAAGACTTTTGAGAGTCCCTTGGACTGCAAGGAGATCCAAATATCCATTCTGAAGGAGGTCAGTCCTGAGTGTTCTTTGGAAGGACTGATACTAAAGCTGAAACTCCAATACTTTGGCCACCTCTGCAAAGAGTTGCCTCATTGGAAAAGATTGATGCTGGGAGGGATTGGGGGCAGGATGAGAAGAGGACGACTGAGGATGAGATGGCTGGATGCCATCACTGACTCAATGGACGTGAGTCTGGGTGAACTCCGGGAGTTGGTGATGGACAGGGAAGCATGGCGTGCTGGGATTCATGGAGTCGCAAAGAGTCGGACACGACTGAGCGACAGAACTGAACTGATCCCTTTTTTCATATTTATGTATGTTTTCTCCCTCTTTGCTGCTTTTCATCTCAAATTTCTTTCAGGCAAAAGAGTGAGGAAATTGAAAGATAATAAGGTGGCATGCAGTATGAAGAAATGGAGAATATTTGAATGTATAATTAGAATGGTCCAAGTTTATAAAAACAGTGAGATGAAAGAGAAATGAAAGGACCCCCCCCCAAATGGTTTTGTCCATGAGTCTAAAAAGAACAGGACAAGTGCGAGCAAGGGAGTTAGATATGTGTTAAGAGAGGTAACAATAGTCAGAATTTTATGTTACAAATAAAGACTTTTGAAACGGAGGGAAAAAAAAAATCAAAAGATGGCAAAATCTATGCTGTTGCTACAGGTGTGGGTACTATAGAGAGGAAAAGATACTGTAAAATAATTGCGGTTTTGCATTGTTGACTTTGCCATTTGATACAGAATATATTCTTAAATAAATGTGGTTATGTTATATATAACAAACATTTCTGGCTTAATTTTTTTTGCTAATAACTTATTATGTGTTGCTTATTTTATATTTATTTTAGACTAGAGAAATTATATTAGACAAAAAGTAAATTCAAACAAATTTCTTACTCAAGTTCAAAATGGGTTTCAAAGCAGCAGGGACAACTTGCAACATCAACACATTTGGCCCAGGAACTTCTTATGAATGTTCAGTGCGGTGTTGATTCAAGAAGTTTTACAAGGAGACAAGAGCCTTGAAGATGAGGAGTGCAGTGGCCAGCCATCATAAGTTGACAACGACCAACTAGATCTTTGAAGCTGATCCTCTTATAACCATACTAGAAGTTAGCAAAGAACTCAACATCGACCATTTTACAGTTATTTGGCATTTGAAGCAAATTGGAAAGTTGAATAAGCTTGATAAGTGTGTGCCTCATGAACTGACTGAAAATACAAAAACTCATCATTTTAAAGTGTCATCTTCTCTTGTTCTGTGCAACCACAGAACATTTCTCAATCAGATTATGATGTGAGACAAAAAGTGGATTTTATACAACAACTAGTGCTGACCAGCTCAGTGGCTGAACTGAGAATAAGCTCCAAAGCCCTTCCCAAAGCCAAACTTGCACCGAAAAAAGGTAATGGTCACTGTTTGGTGGTCTGCTATCCACTTAATCTACTACCTGCTGAAGCAGGTTTATTCCTATGTATTTTATTCTTTCTGTTGGAATGGTGAATGGGATTCCCTATTTAATTTCTCTTTCTTATTTTTCACTGTTAGTATATAAAAATACAATAGATTTCTGTGTATTAATTTTTTATCCTGTGACTTTACTATACTCATTGACTAGCTCTAGTAATTTTCTGGTAGCATCTTTATGGTCTTCTGTGTAACGAATCATACCATCTGAAAACAGTGAGAGTTTTACTTCTTCTTTTCCAATATGGATTTCTTTCATTTCTTTTTCTTCTCTGATGCTGTAGCTAGGACCTCAAAAACTATGTTGAATAATAGTGGTGAGAGTGAGCATGCTTGCCTTGCTCCTGATCTTAGAGGAAAGACATGTCAGCTCTTCAGGTTTTCACCATAAGAGCTGACAAAAGATTAATCTCCAAAATACACAAGCAGCTCATTCAGCTAAATATCAGAAAAACAAAAAAACCAATCCAAAAGTAGGCAGAAAATCTAGACAGATATTTCTCCAAAGAAGACATACAGATAACTAATAAGCTCATGAAAAGATTCATGTTGAGGTTTGACGGAAAAGAGCAAAATTCTGTAAAGCAATTATCCTTCAATAAAAAATAAATTAATTTAAAAAAGATGCTCAACATCACTCATCATTAGAGAAATCAAATCAAACCTACAGTGAGATATCACCTCACACTGGTCAGAATGACTACGATCAAAAAACCTAGAAACAATAAATGCTGGAGAAGAAGTGGAGAGAAGGGAACACTACTGCACTGTTGGTGGAAATAGAAATTGCTACAGCCAACAGTACAGATATTCTTTAAAGAGCTAGAAATAAAACTACCATATGACTCACCAATTCCTGTACTGGGCATATACCTTGAGGAAACCATAGTTGAGAAAGACACTTATACCCCAGTGTTCATCACAGCAGTATTTACAATAGTTAGGACACAGAAGCAACCTAGATGTCCATCGACAGATGAATGATGGAGAAGGTCTGGTACATATGCACGGTGGAATATTGCTCAGCCATAAAAAGGAATGCATCTGACAGTTCTAATAAGGTGGATGAACCTAGAGCCTTTTATACAGAGTGAATTAAGTCAAAGAGATAATGAAATTTCGTATATTAATACATATATACAAAATTTAGAAAATGGTACTGATGAACATATTTGTAGGGCAGCAATGAATAGAGACTTGCGGACATGGGGAGGGTGGTGGGAGGAGAAGTGGAATGAACTGAGAGAGTAGCATTGAAACATACACATTACCACTTGTAAAATTAGATAGCCAGTGGAATTTACTGTATGCTCCCACTCTATGACTCCAGGAGCTAAAATTTACGGCTATGTCATAATCTAGAGGAATGGGAGAGGGTGAGAGGTGGGAGAGAGGTTCAGGAGGGAGGGGACATATGTATACCTATGGCTGATTTGTGTTGATATGTGGCAGAAACCAACATAATATTGTAAAGCAATTATCCTCCAAATAAAAATGAATAAATAAATTTAAAAAATCTGAAGTGAAGAAAGTTTCTGCATATTTGTTCATTATGTTGACTTCTTGATTAATTTTAGAAAGCTGTCAGAGGTGAATCAGTTTCTTTTCTGTTGCCCAGGGTTTGGCTATAAGCTAGACTTCAGTGAATGCTTTTGAATATAATATTGATCTATAGATATTTCATTTGTGTAATGAAAGACATATCCTCACACTAGAGAAGCTAATACTTGTAAACCAGTGTTCAATCATTAGGATGCCTTTGGCAATTTAGGCAAAATTTGAAGTTGAATGTCACAGTGTTTCCCATTTTAATTTTTTATTGAACCTTGATATACTTGTTTTAAAAATAAAATTAAATTTGTTATTTTACTATCTACTACTATATCATCATACTTATGGTTTATGTGAAACATTGAAATAATTTCTACGTTAGTCTTATCTTTTAATTGACCATAATATTTGAACTTAGGAAATGTCAAGGTTGTCCCTTACCTAGCTATAGAAAAAGAATGACAAATTATGACAGCAGGCATTGTGTACTATATGCTCTTCTATTCAGTCATGAGTAGCATGTCAGTTCTTGTCCAGCTTATCATGAGAGCCATTGAATGTATATGACAGGACATATATTTGACTGTTGGAATGATGGGCATCTTTGAATGTGTGGATCTGGCTTGATGAGGGAAGATTATGAATGTGTGGCATCAAGGGCAGGTTTCCAGCAGTGAAAACTGAATTTCTACCTGACGCTGCACCAAGGTTCTGGGACATTTGCTCTATTATGATAGCTGACAGCTTGCATGCGTTTTAAATCTGGCAATAGTCAACCTGCTCTTGATGGGTAATTGCCAGCAGGAACCTAATTTTTTCACATCAATTGTCACACATGTCTTGGATATTTTTATTCACCGTTAACTAGATTGACGATGTTGTTTCATACAAGAAGGAAGGAAAGATTTCACTTTCTTCCTAGAAAGACACAATAATTCAGCTAAATTATATAATTAAAAAGCGAACAAATCTTTGGAATAGACACTTAAGGTGAAAATAAATAATGATATCTAATGTCACATTCTTGCACCAGTCAGTATAAAATTGCTAAATTTTATTGATGTGTTGTCATTTTACCTTGTGGAAGAGATCTATACATGCATTTTGAAGGTAAGATCTTTCAATAATCACTTGATGCAGATATATTTCCTTTCTTTAAATTTTAAATTCATTTGAAGTTAAAGATGGAACTACCCAGGTGGTTATGTGGTAAATTATCTGCCTGCCAGGGCAGGAGACGCAGGAGATGCAGATTCAATCCCTGGGTCAGGAAGATCCCCTGGATTAAGAAATGGCAACTCACTCCAGGATTCTTGCCTGTAAAAATTCCATGGCCAGAGGAGCCTGGCAGGCTACTGTCCATGGGGGTCACAAAGAGTATGAAATGATTGAGCACACACACATAAAGCTAAAGCAGATTACTTATTTTTCTGATTAAATTATTATTAAAATATAACTACATCTATTAAAAAGAACATATGAAAATATGTAAACAAGATGAGAATTGATATAATGAAGAAAATATAAGTAATTTTATCACAAGACAATTTTTGATACAGACTTCCAGATATAAACATGGACATGCATATAAATTATTATTATACATGATCATGCTAATGATATCATGCTATTTTCTTGAGTTTCAAAATCACTGGAGATAGTGACTATAGCCAAGAAATTAAAAGACATTTGCTCTTTGGAAGAAAAGCTATGACCAACCTAGACAGCATATGTAAAAGCAGAGATATTACTTTGCCAACAAAGGTCCATATAGTCAAAGCTATGGTTTTTCCAGTAGTCATGTATGGATGTGAAAGTTGGACCACAAAGAAGGCTGAGCACTGAAGGATTGATGCTTTTGAATTGTGCTGTTAGAGAACACTCTTGAGAGTCCTTGGACTGCAAGGAGATCCAACCAGTCAACCATAAAGGAGTCAATCCTGAATATTCACTGGAAAGATTGATGATGAAGCTGAAGCTCCAATACTTAGGCCACACGATGTGAAGAGCTGACTCATTAGAAAAGACTCTGAAGCTGGGAAAGATTGAAGGCAGGAGGAGAAGGGGATAACAGAGGACAAGATGGTTGGAAGACATCACCACTCAATGGAGATGAGTTTGAGCAAGTCTGGGAGATGATGAAAGACATGGAAACCTGGCATGGTGTCACAAAAACTCAGATATGACTGAGTTACTGAACAACAACAGCAATCATGCTAATGGGCATTTCATTTCACCAATATTCTCACTGTACCTTTGAGATTTTGTAATTTTAAACTTTTATAAATTACATTTTAACATATAACCTTGAGATTACATGTATGAAGACACCTTTGTTACTTACCTGTGATAAATAACAACAACAAAAAGAAGGAATTTCTGGGATTAAAGATATGCAATTTTACACTTTTGTATTTGAGGTTTAACTTCTCAGAATTTAATCTTTTAGTAGTAGAGTGTGAGAATTTCCACTTTCACACACCAAAAGCTGTTTTTGCTTTGACCACTTAATAAATTAAGGAAGAAAAAGGTTATCATTGCTTTTTCCGTTAGACTTGCTTCAGTTCATTTCAGTACATTTGCTCAGTCATGTCCT
>SJYC01047915.1:0-11480 GCA_006408675.1 Madoqua kirkii | reverse complement strand
AAGAAGCAAGCGTCTTCTAATTTCATGGCTGCAGTCACCATTAGCAGTGATTCTGGAGCCCAATGAAAGAAAAACTGTCACTGCTTCTACTGTTTGCCCTTCTACTTGCCGTGAAGTGATGGGATCGGATGCCATGATCTTATTATTATTATTTTTAATGCTGAAATTTAAGCCAGGTTTTTCACTCTCTTCTTTTACCCTCATCAACTTGCTTTATACAAGAGCATAAATCTTATTTCATCCAAATGTGACTGCTTTTCAAGATATAGTCACTTTGTGATTCTTCCAAATAACCACTTCAAAAAGTGCAGTGAGTATCCAGTAATAGCTAGAATTTCTTTAGAAATGTAAAGAAAAAAGTGAAATTCGATATAAGGAAGGTGATTGAGTTTCTTGCAGTCATATTTTTTAAATCAGAAATACCTATCACAGGGTAAAAGTTTAGAACCAAATGACAAATGTGGAAGGAAGAAGATCCTAAAAGGACATACACATACTTGATAGAGTGAGATGAGGAACCTGAGATGATGAACAGAGTTTAAAAAGAATTTCTTGGAGGATTGACTGATCCTCATGAAAAGAAGCATGATGATGTATGTTTAATTACAAAAATAGAAGCTAGTTTAGAAAACACAATTATAATTTTTATTCTGATTGAATCTATTTCAGAATAGCACAGAAACACATACAAGTGTCATATTTTTAATAAAATGTGTTAAAATCTAGACAACATCTGGATCTCTGCCATGGAGTACTTTTGAGGAGTAATTGCATAAAAATAAATTTTCTGTTGTAGTTAATTTATTCATATATTCATTCATTTACATGAAAATTATTTGTCCCAGAGGTTGGCAAACTTTTCTGTGAATGGCCAATAGTTGTTGTTGTTAGTCACTCAGTCATGTCTGACATTTTGCGTTGCCATGGACTGCAGCATGCCAGGCTTCCCTGTCCTTCACCATCTCCTGGAGTTTGCTCAGACTCGTGTCCATTGAGTTGGTGATGCCATTCAACCATCTTGTTCTCTGTCATCTCCTTCTCCTTCCTCCTTCAATCTTTCCTAGCTTCAGGGCCTTTTCTAATAAGTCTACTCTTCCCATCACATGGCCAAAGTATTGAGCTTCAGCTTCCACATCAGTCCTTCCAGTGAATATTCAGGACTGATTTCTTTTAGGATGGATTGGTTGGATCTCCTGGCAGTTCAAGGGACTCTCAAGAGTCTTCTCCAACACCACAGTTCAAAAGCATCCGTTCCTCGGCACTCAGCTTTCTTTATAGCCCAACGCTCACATCAATACATGACTACTGGAAAAACAATCACTTTGACTAGATGGACCTTTGTTGGTAAAGTAATGGCTTTGCTTTTTAATATGTTGTCTAGGTTTGTCAAAGGTTTTCTTTCAAGGAGCAAGAGTCTTTTAAATTCATGGCTGCAGTCACCATCTGCAGTGATTTTGGAGTCCCAGAAAATAAAGTCTGTCACTGTTTCCTTGTTTCCTCATCTTTTTGCTATGATCTTGGATTTTTGAATGTTCAATTTTAAGCCAGCCTTTTCATTCTCCTCTTTCGCTTTCATCAAAAAGCTGTTTAGAGTCTTTTCACTTTCTGCCATAAGGGTGGTGTCATTTGCGTACCTGTTGTTATTGATATTTTCCCCAGCAATCCTGATTCCAGCTTGTGCTTCATCCAGCCCAGCACTTCAGATGCTGCACTCTGCATATAGATTTAAGCAGGAAGACAATAAACAGCCCTGAGAGATTTCTTTCCCACTTTGGAACCAGTCCATTGTTCCATGTCCCCTTGTAACTGTTGCTTCTTGACCTGCATACAGGCTTCTCAGAAGGCAGGTAAAGTGGTCTGTTATTGCCATCTCTTTAAGTATTTCCCACAGTTTTTTTGTAAACCACCCAGTCAAAAGCTTTAGCATAGTGAATGAAGCAGATGTTTTTCTGGAATTATCCAGCTTTTTCTATGGTCTGAAGGATGTTGGCAATTTGATCTCTAGTTCCTTTGCCTTTTCTAAATCCAACTTATACATCTGGAAATTTTTTAAAAAAATTTTATTATATTACTTTATTTTTTACTTTACAATATTGTATTGGTTTTGCCATACATCAACATGAATCCACCACAGATGTACATGTGTTCCCAATCCTGAACTCCTCTCCCACCTCCCTTCCCATACCATCCCTCTGGGTCATCTGGAAACTTTTGGTTCATATACTGTTGAAGCCTAGGTTGGGGAATTTTGAGCATTAATTTGCTAATGTGTGAAATGAGTGTAACTGTGTGGTAATTTGAACATTCTTTGGCAATGCCCTTCTTTGAGATTGGAATGAAAACTGATGTTTTCCAGTCCTGTGGCCAGTGATAATTTTTCCAAAGTTGTTGGCATATTGAGTGCAGCACTTTAACAGCATCATCTTTTAGGATTTGAAATACCTTAGCTGGAATTCCTGGAGAAGGCAATGGCACCCCACTCCAGTACTCTTGCCTGGAAAATCCCATGGAGGGAGAAGCCTGGTAGGCTGCAGTCCATGGGGTTGCTAAGAGTCAGACACAACTGAGAGACTTCACTTTCACTTTTCACTTTCATGCATTGGAGAAGGAAATGGCAACCCACTCCAGTGTTCTTGCCTGGAGAATCCCAAGGATGGGAGAGCCTGGTGTACTACCGTCTATGGGGTTGCACAGAGTTGGACTTGACTGAGCGACTTAGCAGCGATAGCAGCAGCTGGAATTCCATCACCTCTACTACCTTTGTTCATAGTGATGCTTTCTAAGGCCCGCTTGACTTGGCACTCCAGGATGTCTGGCTCTAGATGAGTGATCACACCATTGAGATTATGGTCAATAATAAGTGACTAGAAAATAGTAAGTAAGGCTTGTAACCCACATAGTCTAGGCTGCCATTATAACATGAAAGCACATAGGTTTTGACAAAATGTAAATGACTGTGGCTCAGTTTCAGTAAAATTGACTTTGAATATTGAGATGGAATTTGATATAATTTTCAGATGTCACAAAGCATTTCTATATTTTTGTTTTTTTCAAGCACTAAAAAAGTAAAACTACTCAGGTATTAGCCAGTGTACTATAAGCTAGGCATTGTAGTAGGTGCTTGGTATCTGAAGAAGAATAAAATAAGAGTATTTTCCTCAAGAAACTTATTCAGAACTGATAGAATGAGGTAAACCCAATTTCATTTACCTGTGTCTTATACCACATAACCCAAATCCAGAGAGCAGAGGGAGAAAAGTGCCCCCAGCCAGTACACATTGCAGGTTTCCTTGTGAAGATCCAAGTCTTTCTTTCACTTGAGAGGAAAGCTCTCAGAAGATCTGGGACAAAGAGCTAGGTAGATTCACACTACCTTAGTACTTAGAAGTCAGACTTGAACCTCCAGGTGGGAGTTCTGAAATTACCATTCAGGTCATTTATATCAAACATCTCTGGTAGAATAAATGCCCAATGACCTTTTAGTGAAGACTTTAAGCAGCACTTTTAATCCAGTGAAACTGCCCCTAGGTGTATGATGGTTTATACTGCAAAGCCCAAAAGATTTTTGGTGATTTAAGACATTAGTTTCACAGATCATCTAACTATAAATAGGTTTTGCTTTGTGAAAAAGTTAAAAAAAAATTCTTCTAATTTCTCAATTCCATCAAGCCTTTTTCCATTTCTGGGTCTTTGTACTCACCATACCCTTTGCCAGGGATATGTACTTCTTCCAATTCTTTGGAGTGAAATTACCTTAATCTCTTGAGATACAGTTTAAGTGTCATGTTTCTACAGGGGCTGTGTCCAGTCATCATGCCTAAAATGTCATCTCATTCCTATTCACACATAGAAGCCATTGTTGTTCAGTCACTAAGTGTGTCCAACTCTGCGACCCAATGGATGCAGCATGGCAGGCTACCCCATCTCTCACTATCTCCAGGAGTTTGCCCAAGTTTATGTCCATTGAATAGGTGATGCTATCCAACCATTTCACCCTCTGTCACCTTTCTCCTTTTGTCTTCAGTCTTTTTCAGCATCAGGATATTTTCTAGTGAGTCAGCTCTTTGTAGCAATCAGGTGGCCAAAGTATTGGAACTTCAGCTTCATCACCAGTCCTTCCAATGGACTGATTTCCTTTTGGACTGGTGGATTTGATCTTCTTGCTATCCACGGGACTCTCAAGAATCTTCTCCAGCACTACAATTTGGAAACATCCATTCTTCAGCACTCAGCCTTCTTTATGGTAGATCTCTCATATCTGTATATAACTACTGAGAGACCATGTGTGCTGTGCTGTGCTTAGTCACTCAGTTGTGTTTGACTCTTTGAGACCCCTTGGACTGTAGCCCACCAGGCTCCTCTCTCCAAGGAGATTCTCCAGTCAAGAATACTGGAGTGGGTTGCCATGCCCTCCTCCAGGGATCTTCCCAACCCAGGGATCAAACCCAGGTCTTTCACACTGATCGAGCTTCTTTACTGTCTGAGCCACCAGGGAAGCCCAAGAAAAATGGAGTGTGTAGCCTATCCCTTCTCCAGGTCTTCTTCCCTACCCAGGAATTGAACCACAGTCTCCTGCATTTCAGGCAAATTCTTAACCAGTTGAGCTACCAGGGAAGCCCAGAAAGACCATAGCTTTGACTACATAGAACTTTGCTGGCAAAGTGATGTCTTTGCTTTTTAACATACTCTCCAGATTTGTCACATCTGGAGCATCTTGCATGTCATGCAGCATCAGCAAGCATCTTCTAATTTCCTGGCTGCACTTACCAGCTGCAGTGATTTAGGGCCCAAGAAAATCTGTCACTATATCCGCCTTTTCCCTTTCTATTTGCCATGAAGTTATGGGACCAAATGACATTTTATTAGTTTCTTTAATATTGAGTTTTAAGTCAGCTTTTTCACTCTCGTCTTTCACCTTCATCAAGAGGCTCTTCAGTTCCTCTTTGCCTTCTGCCATCAAAGTGGTATTATCTGCATATCTGAGTTTGTTGATATTTCTCCCAGCAGTCTTGAGTCTAGCTTATAACTCACCCAGCCCAGCATTGCACATAAGGTAATCTGCGTCTTAGTTAAATAAGCAGAGTGACAATATACAGCCTTTCTGTTCTCCCTTTCCAATTTTGATCCAGTCAGTTGTTCCATGTAAGGCTCCAACTGTTGCTTCTTTACCCTCATACAGATTTCTCAGGAGACGGGTAAGATGGCCTGGTATTTCCATTTCTTTAAGAATTTTCTATAGTTTGCTGTGATCCACACAGTCCAAGGCTTTGTGTAGTCAGTAAAACAGAAGTAGATGTTTTTCTGGAATTCCGTTGCTTTCTCTATGATCCAGTGAATGTTGGGAACTTGATCTCTGCTTCCTCTGCCTTTTCTAAATCAAGCTCATACATCTGAAAGTTCTTGATTCAAGTGCTGCGAAGCCTAGCTTGAAGGATTTTGAGCATAACCTTATTAGCGTGGGAAGTGAGCACAATTGTCTGGTAGTCTGAACATTCTTTAGCACTACCCTTTGGAGTTGGAGTGAAAACTGAACTTTTTCAGTCCTGTGGCCTTGCTGAGCTTTCCAAATTTTCTGACATAATGATTGCAGCACTTTAACAGCATCATCTTTTAGGATTTGAAATAGCTCAGCTGGAATTCTATCACCTCCTCTAGCTTTTTTCGTAGTAATGCTTCCTAAGGCCCAGTTGACTTCACACCAAAGAATGTCTGGCTCTAGGTGAGTGATGATACTGGTTATCCAGGTCATTAAGACCTTTTTTTATACAGTTCTATGCATTCTTGCCACCTCTTTTTAATCTCTTCTGTTCTGTTAAGTCCTTGTCATTTCTGTCCTTTATTATGCCCATCCTTCAAGAAATGGTCCTTTGAAACCTTTAGTTTTCTTGAAGAGATCTCTTATTTTTCCCATTCTATAGTTTCCCTCAATTTCTTTGCCTTGTTCATTTAAGAAGGTCTTATCTCTCCTTGCTATTCTTTGGAACTCTGCAAAGTTCTCAGCCATGCCTTATTTCAGTTTCCTGTTTTTCTTTATTCTTCGCAGCATTTATCAAAATGTTAAATATCCACAGTACCTTTGTTTTTGTACTGTTTTCCCCTAGTGTAAGCCTCATGCTGTCTGAGAGCATTTCTGATTGGTTTGTAGCTGTCTAGAGTATTTCAATCAACACATGCTAGAAGAATATGAAGTTATGAGAAGGATTTGTTAGAAAGTTGGGTTTTATTTGGAAGAGGTTTGCCTCAGAAAGTGTGGTGGTGGTGGAACTTCTCCCTTTCGTTTGTTTTGTTTCTACCATCTTTCATTCATGTGTGGCTTTGAATCTAAAGGGGATTTAGGATAGCACACAAACATTTCTGCCTACAAATTTTGCATGCCTGGCATTTGCTGATAGCTGAAGGTATGTGAATGACTATAGGGATCCGATCCATGACCTTAAGAGATCTATAGTTCAATATGGAAAACAAATGTAAGCAGATTTACAATGTAACATCACTTGTGATAAAATCCAATATTGGACATGTATGAAAATGACAAGGAAGGAACGAAGATGGAATGAGACATTCATCAGTTGATTTCTGATTCAAAGAACAAATGTTAATGAAATCACCAAGAAAAGTCTGGTGCCCATGTAGCATCAGCATACAGTCAGCACATCTGTTAATGCTGCCATGGCACATGGCTTCCTAAGTGCCATCGAGAGCCTACTGCCAGGTGGTATGTATCAAAAAGTTACTCGTTTAAAAATTTACCAAATTTACCCACAACTTGTTCTTGAATGGAATGGATTCTACACCTTCAGTCTCTTTAGCTATTGCCCACACCTCTCAAGCCAATGTTGCAAATGAAGTACTGCAAATGAAACATCTCCAAGTTATGCTAAGCAATAGAGACTTATCATGCCTCTGGGATATGGAGGAGGCAGGGCATTGCTATAGCTGCTTTCTCAGCTGTTGCTGAGAAACAAAACAATCAACCCATGCCACCCTTAATGGAAAACAAAATGTAGAGTGCTTTGTTCTCCTTTTCGTTTGTCATTTGGGATTTCACCAACCACAAAACTGCACTTAAACAGTGGTTCTCAGGTTTGGCTGAAACAAATACTTCTGTCTCATCTCTATCTCAGATCAACTAACTCAGAATTTCTAGGGTATGGTTTATTAAAAAGCAAATAGCAAGAAACTCAGGTGTTACAAATGTGTAACTACATTTGAGAACACTGCTGCTACTGCTGCTAAGTTGCTTCAGTCATGTCCGACTCTGTGCGACCCCACAGACGGCAGCCCACCAGGCTCCTCTGTCCCTGAGATTCTCCAGGCAAGAACACTGGAGTGGGTTGCCATTTCTTTCTCCAATGCATGAAAGTGAAAAATGAGAGTGCAGTTGCTCAGTCATATCTGACTCTTAGTGACCCCATGGACTGCAGCCCACCAGGCTCCTCCATCCATGGGATTTTCCAGGCAAGAGTACTGGAGAGGGTTGCCATTGCCTTCTCCCCTTGAGAACACTGCTTCTTGTTAAATTTAGATGACTTTCCTTTAAATAATTAGGCCCAGCAGGGAGTACACAGTATGATTTACCTAATTTCCCATACCTGCCTGGAGACCACCTGGCTCAAAACAAAGCAATTATTTCCCAATCAGAAGTTACCAAACATATGTACATATGTGTGTGTGTATGTTTACTTTCCATTTAAGTTTTCTTAAGTGCCATATATTACTGCTAATTATTCTGTCTCATATATTTAGGCTTCTTCATTTGGCCCTATTCATATTCTTGTAGGTGATTATTCTACCATCCTTTTAGTTATCACCAATTTAGTAATGAGTATATTCTACTCTTTTGTCTAAAGTTAGGTGTAATTCAGTTGGGTAGGTTTAACAACTATCATTATACACATGTTTCTTAAATAGCTACTTGTAGGTGAATTTACCTTGCCTTGATGGTAAAGTGCCCATAAATGTTCAGTCAGCTGGAGAACTCCTTTGGCTAAACATTTTCACAATCTATTTCTTTTTTTAAAAAGTCATTTAATTTACTGAGGTGGTAGTAATAGCCCATTCCACTTTGCACTATGGGGAAGAAAGGATATTTTTATCTACTTAAAAGCTAATAAAGGCTCCCACTGTTGAAAAATATTCACACTTCCCAATTATTTCCATCAAGTGATAAATTTAAAATGAAAGAAAAAGAATTATAACTCCAAAGTATTAGCAAGTAAGCAATAATGATTAGGAAAAAACTTTGGGAAGGATCATTAAATTCATCTTTGCTTTGAAACAACTTGATACTCAAATACATACGGGACTCTAAAAGGGTGTCTTCTGCCACTGCAATTAGTTAAGAATTGATTTATAATTGATGAAATTCACCATCTGTTGTAGTAAATAATGATGGGAAGTGATCTGCAGATGTGAGACTACAGCCACCAGCTTGAAGAAGCTCTCCCACCCACTACTCCCACACTAGGTGCCACCCATCCTGAAGACCACAGGATTTGTTTACTTGGGTATAAATACCATGCTTATACTTCTGAAGGACTACTTTTACAGATTACCTTCATGAGTCCCTATTTTATTTAGTTTTTAATTTAATATTTCATTAAAATACAGTTGATTTATAATATTGTGCCAAGCTCTGCTGTTCACCAAAGTGACTCAGTTATACACAGACAGACATTCTTTTTTTAAAAAATTTCTTTTCCATTATAGTTTATCACAGGATTTGAGTTTAGTCCCCTGTGCTATCCATCAGGACTATCATGTACTTAATAGTTTACATCTCCTAATCCCAAACACTTAGTCCTTCCCACGCCTAACCTCCTCCCCCTTGGCAATCACAAGTCTGTTCTCTATATCTGTGCGTCTGTTTTGTAGATAGGCTCATTTGTGCCATATTTAAGATTTCACATCTAAGTACTATTATATGATATTAGTCTTTTTCTTTCTGGCTTAATTCACTTCATATGGTAATCTCTAGTTGCATCCACATTGCTGCAACTGGCATTATTTCATTCTCTTTTATGGGCTGAGTAGCATCCCATTGCTTTAGTGGACTGCATCTTAATCTATTAATCTGTTGATGGACATTTAGGTTGTTTCCATGACTTGGCTACTGTGAATAGTGAGGTATGAACATAGGAATACATGTATAATTTTGTCTGGTATATGCTCAGGAGTGGAATTGCTGGATCATATGATGATTTTATTTTTAGTTTTCTAAGGAACCTCCTCACTATTTTCCGTAGTGGCTGCACCAAATTATATTCCCACCAACAGTATAGGAGAGTTCCCTTTTCTCCACATCCTCTCCAGCATTTTGTTATTTATAGACATTTTAATGATGGCCATTCTGATCAATGTGAGGTGATACCTCATCATAGTTTTGATTTGCATTTCTCTAATAATTAGTGATGTTGAGTATATTTTCATGGGTCTGCTGGCCATCTGTATGTCATCTTTGGAAAAGTGTCTGATAAGGTTTCTGCCCATTTTTTGATTGCTATTTTTGTTGAGTTGTATGAGCTGTTGTGTATTTTGGAGATTAAGACTTTGTCACATCATTTGCAAATATTTTCTCTCATTCCATTGTAGTAATTTTTCTATGGTTTCCTTTGCTGTGCAAATGCTTATAAGTCTGATTAGGTCTCATTTGATTATTTTTGTTTTTATTTTTATTGCCTTGGAATAAGTCCTATTTTAGAATGAAGCTAAATTGCGTAGTTGAATTGTGTGACACACTCCAGAAGAGTTGGGTGAATCCATCATACTGCACTTTATTTATTTATTTATTTTTTCTTTTTGGGCCAACATCCAAAACCTAACCTCATCTGGGTATCTAAATCCACTCTACACCATGCTTAAAATAGCCTCCCCCCCCAACCCAAATTGCTTTTCTATATTTCCTAAAAAATTCTACCCTGTCTTCTTGAATTCTGATCACATCATTATCCTCTATCCCAAACCACTTCAACGAATGGCATGTAGTTTCCTCAGGTGTTTATCATGATTCAGATACATTTTACCTCTGACTATCTCAATACGTCACTTCTAATCTACTGCTGTGTTCGAGATTTACCTGTTTCTCCTAGACCCTGATCTCTGAGTGCTTCACTCTAGTCAACATGCTGTGTACTGTGCTGGGCTAAGTTGCTTCAGGTGTGTCTGACTCTTTGTGAGCCTATAGACTGTAGCCCACCAGTCTCCACTGTCCATGGGATTCTCCAGGGAAGAATATTGGAGTGGGTTGCCACAACCTTCTCCAGGGAATCTTTCTGACCCAGGGACTGAACTTGTGTCTCTTATGTTTCCTGCATTGGCAGGTTAGTTCTTTTCCACTAGTGCCACCTGGGAAGGCCCCTAGTCAAGGTATTTGGCCAATATTCCTATTTTCTCATTGCTCTTAATAGTTCATCTGTAATCATGCAGATAGATCATAGCATTTAGCAAAAAGACTGGCACTCAGTCAATGCTACTAAGAATGCTCAATGGACTGACTAATTTTCAGTGCCAACTAAATTGTGGTTTGCTGATTTATTATTATCAGTAATAATAATAAGTGGAAATGAGAAATAGATTTAAGGGACTAGATTTGATAGACAGAGTGCCTGATGAACTACGGACAGAGATGCATGACATTATACAGGAGACAGGGATCAAGACCATTCCCAAGAAAAAGAAATGCAAAAAAGCAAAATGACTGTCTGAGGAGGCCTTATGAACAGCTGTGAGAAGAAGGGAAGCAAAAAGCAAAGGAGAAAAAGAAAGACATATCCATTTGAATGCAGAGTTCCAAAGAATAGCAAGGAGATAAAAGAAAGCCTTCCTCAGTGATCAATGCAAAGAAATACAGGGAAAAAAAATAGAATGGGAAAGCTAGACATTTCTTTATGAAAATGAGAGATACCAAGGGAACATTTCATGCAAAGATGGGCTTGATAAAGGACAGAAATAGTATGGCCCTAACAGAAGCAGAAGATATTAAGAAGAGGTGGCAAGAATACACAGAAGGACTGTACAAAAAAGATCTTCCCCATCCAGTTAATCACGATGGTGTGATCACTCATCTAGAGCCAGGCATCCAGGAATGCAAAGTCAACTGTGCCTTAGGAATCATCACTATGAACAAAGCTAGTGGAGGTGATGGAATTCCTGTTGAGCTCTTTCAAATCCTAAAAAGATGGTGCTGTGAAAGTGCTGCACTCAATATGCCAGCAAATTTGGAAAACTCAGCAGTGGCCACAGGACTGGAAAAGGTCAGTTTTCATTCCAGTCTCAAAGAAAGGAAATGCAAAAGAATGCTCAAACTAGTACACAATTGCCCTCATCTCACACACTAGTATAGTACTGCTCAAAATTCTCCAAGCCAGGCTTCAGCAATACATGAACCATATTGCTGATGTTCAAGCTGGTTTTAGAAAAAGTAGAGGAACCAGAGATCAAATTGCCAACATCTGCTGGATCATGGAAAAAGCAAGAGAGTT
>SJYC01047914.1:0-14258 GCA_006408675.1 Madoqua kirkii | reverse complement strand
TAGTACACAATTGCCCTCATCTCACACACTAGTATAGTACTGCTCAAAATTCTCCAAGCCAGGCTTCAGCAATACATGAACCATATTGCTGATGTTCAAGCTGGTTTTAGAAAAAGTAGAGGAACCAGAGATCAAATTGCCAACATCTGCTGGATCATGGAAAAAGCAAGAGAGTTTCAGAAAAACATCCATTTCTGCTTTATTGACTATGTCAAAGCCTTTGACTGTGTGGATCACAATAAACTGTGGAAAATTCTAAAAGAGCTGGGAATACCAGGCCACCTGACCTGCCTCTTGAGAAACCTGTATGCAGGTCAGGAAGCAACAGTTAGAACTGGACATGGAACAACAGACTGGTTCCAAATAGGAAAAGGAGTACATCAAGGCTGTATATTATCACCCTGCTTATTTAACTTATATGCAGAGTACATCATGAGAAACTCTGGGCTGGAGGAAGCACAAGCTGGAATCAGGATTGCTGGGAGAAATAGTAATAGCTTCAGATATGCAGATGATACCACCTTTATGGCAGAAAGTGAAGAAGAACTAAAGAGCCTCTTGATGAAAGTGAAAGAGGAGAGTGAAAAAGTTGGCTTAAAGCTCATCATTCAGAAAACGAAGATCATGGCATCTGGTCCCATCACTTCCTGGCAAATAATGAGGCAACAGTGGCAACAGTGGCTGACTTTGTTTTGGGGCCTCCTAAATCACTGCAGATGGTGACTGCAGCCATGAAATTAAAAGACGCTTACTCCTTGGAAGGAAAGTTATAACCAACCTAGATAGCATATTCAAAAGCAAAGACATTACTTTGCCAATAAAGGTCCATCTAGTCAAGGCTATGGTTTTTCCAGTAGTCATGTATGGACCTGAGAGTTGGATGGTAAAGAAAGCTGAACATGGAAGAATTGATGCTTTTGAACTGTGGTGTTGGAGAAGACTCTTGAGAGTCCCTTGGAGACTCTCCAAGGAGAGTCCAAGGAGACTCTCCAAGGAGATCCAGCCAGTCCAAGGAGATCAGTCCTGGTGTTCATTGGAAGGATTGATGTTGAAGCTGAACCTCCAATACTTTGGCCACCTGATGGAAAGAGCTGACTCATTTGAAGAGACTCTGATGCTGGGAAAAATTGAGGGCAGGAGGAACAGGGGACAACAGAGGATGAGATGGTTAGATGGCATCACTGACTCAATGGACATGAGTTTGAGTAAACTCTGGGAGTTGTTGATAGACACTGAGGTTGCTGTGATGCAGCCCATAGGGTTGCAAAGAGTTGGACACAACTGAGCAACTTAACTGAACTTAATATTAGTAATACTTTTTTATGTATAATAATGTTATAAATAAGCTTATTTATAACATAGTAATATGTTATATATCATTTTACTTTTTCATCATGAATTTAGAGCCTCAGAGAAAAGGTTCCAGATACTTGGAATGCAGTCTAACATTGAAAATTTGGTAGAAAAAGAACTCAAAATATTCTTGGATATATTAATTTTATATAGTTTATACATGGAAACCTAAAGTACTGTTTTCCAGAATGATAGGATACTTGTCTTTAACTAACTAAAACTATGGAAAGGCCCCACTATATTTTTAGCTAAGCATCTAGTAAAACCTCATTGATTGAGACTAAGAGATGATCACTTAATGTGAACTATAAATTATATACCATTTAAAGAAATATAGTGGTCTTCATTTAGTGAAACAGGAAAATTGTGTTTAACTAACTTACTAATGGATGTAGATAATACATGTTCCTACGTCTACCACCTTTTGGGTAGGGAGTTTATGTTAAGGTTAATTAAGGTCAAATGAGATTATAAATTTTGGGTTCCTGATTTCATAGGATTAGTGTCCTTATATGAAGGGATACCAGAGAGCTTTTTCTCACTCCATGTGCACACACAGTGAGAGGATGGCCACTTACAAGTTAAGAGAAGGAGCCTCAGAATGAAACGTACTTCATCAGCATATTCAGTTTACTAGCTTCCAGAACTATTGTTTAAGTTGCCCAACCTGTGATATTTTTTTATGGCAGCTTGAGCTGACTAGTATAGGCACCATCATCACTAGTGGTGAGGTGTTTTGCACGAAGGAGGGTGGATGGTTTCACAGTGATGGAAGAAGTATGACTGTGGTTGATGAATCTTTTTGTGAAAAAGTATTGTTAATTCTTCTGTAGTTCACTTCAGTCACTCAGTCACATCCAACTCTTTGACACCTCGTGGACTACAGGACACCAGGCTTCCCTGTCCATCACCAAATCCTGGAGCTTGCTCAGACTCCTGTCCATCGAGTTGGTGATGCCATCCAACCATCTCATCCTCTGTCATCCCCCTTTTCCTCCCACCTTCAATCTTTCCCAGCATCAAGGTCTTTTCCAATGAGTCAGTTCTTTGCATCAGGTGGCCAAAGTATTGCTTCAGCTTCAGCATCCATCTTTCCAATGAATATTCAGGACTGATTTCCTTTAGGATGGACTGGTTGGATCACCTTGCAGTCCAAGGGACTCTAGAGAGTCTTCTCCGATACCACATTTCAAAAGCATCAATTCTTCAGCTCTCAGCTTTCTTTACGGTCCAACTCATATCCATACATGACTACTGGAAAAACCATAGCTTTGACTATATGGACCTTTGTTGGCAAAGTAAGGTTTTTGCTTTTTAATATACTGTCTAGATTTGTCATTGCTTTTCTTCCAAGGAGCAAACGTCTTTTAATTTCATGCCTGCCATCACCATCTGCAGTGATTTTGGAGACCAAGAAAATAAAGTCTGTCACTGTTTCCATTGTTTCCCCATCTCTTTGTCATGAAGTGATGGGACCAGATGCCATGATCTTAGTTTTTTGACTCTTGAGTTTTAAGCCAGCTTTTTCACTCTTCTCTTTCACTTTCATCAAAAGACTCATTATTCCCTCTTTGCTTTCTGCCATAAGGGTGGTGTCATCTACCTATCTGAGGTTATTGATATTTCTCCTATCAATTTTGATTCCGGTTTGTGCTTCATCAAGCCCAGCTTTTCGCATGATGTACTCCGCATTTAAGTTAAATAAGTAAGAAGACAATATACAGCCTTGATATATTCCTTTCTCAATTTGGAATCAGTCTGTTTTTCTTCTGTAGAGTTCCAGAAAAAAAAAAAAATTCTTAAGAGAGCTGAGTGAAATCCTGCTATTTAATGGCATAGCACATGGATTTTATTGGTATTTATCTAATTTATCAATGCAGGACTGCAAAGATGTTGAGATCTTCCTCATGGGAAAGAAAAGGTATCTATGAGTTTAGGACAGAAATAAAAGGAACCTTATGATTTGTATTTTTTTAAAAAATCTTCCCCCATCCTCCATTTTATAACGTTTCTACTTTTTAAATGGAGCTGGGGTTATACATGAGGGGATTTATTTTTTCTTACTTGCTCCTTATTTCTAACATCCAGTTGGAATATACACTGAAGTCATTTGTATACATCTAAACTGTACTTGAGGCTTCCCAGATGGTGCAGTGGTAAAGAATCCTCCTGGCAGTGCAGGAGACATAGGAGACATGGGTTTGATCCCTCAGTCAGGAAGATCCCCTGGAGAAGGAAGTGGTAACCACTCCAGTATTCTTATTTATAAAATCCCATGGACTAGGGAGCCTGGTGATCTATAGTCCATGTGGTCATAAAGAGTTGGACACAACTGAGCAACTGAGAATACCCACAAGCTGTAGTTCTCAGTGTCTAGCTGGAGACCTGACATCAGTATGTTTTCCTGGGAACCTACAAGCCATGGCATTCCTTATCTTTTCATGTTACCTCAGAGGCTCGTGACTATTGCAAAAGGGACCAGATAACTCTGGTTTAATACATGTCTTTGGATTGCATATTGATTATTCTCCTTTTGTCCCCTCAGACACCTTTCTGCAGTGCCACAAAAATCTCAGTTTAAAACTAGACTGCTTCATCAGCTCACTTTCTTTCCACCTTTGATGGGTTTCAGTAATGAGAGGCACCCAGTGGTGATGGGAGTGGCGGGCCAGAGTATTTATAACTTACCAAACATTCTGGCCTCGCTATAGTTCTACAGTTGCTGGTTCTTCTACAGCAGTGATTTTCAACCTGAAGCAATTTTGTACTTCCCCACCCCTGGTAGAGGAACATTTAGCAGCTAATACTGAAGGCATTTCTATAATCAAGATTGAAGTGGTCAAGATAAGAGATTGTCAAGTCTGAACTATTTCTGGTATCTTATACAGTCAGCAAAAACAAAACCGGGAGCTGACTGTGGCTCAGATCACGAACTCCTTATTTTCAAATTCAGACTGAAATTGAAGAAAGTGGAGGAAAAACCATGAGACCATTTAAGTAAGACCTAAATCAAATTGCTTATGACTATACAATGCAAGTGAGAAATAGATTTAAGGGACTAGATCTGATAGTGTGCCTGATGAACTATGGACAGAGGAGACAGGAATCAAGACCATTCCCGAGAAAAAGAAATGCAAAAAAAGCAAAATGGCAAAAAGCCTTACGAATAGCTGTGAAAAGAAGGGAAGAGAAAAGCAAAGGAGGAAAGGAAAGACATATCCATTTGAATGCTGAGTTCCAAAGAATAACAAGGAGAGATAAGAAAGCCTTCCTCAGTGATCAATGCAAAGAAATAGAGGAAAACAACAGAACGGAAAAGACTAGACATCTCTTCACAAAAATGAGAGATACCAAGGGAACATTTTATGCAAAGATGGGCACAATAAAGAACAGAAATGATAGGAACCTAACAGAAGCAGAAGATATTAAGAAGAGGTGGCAAGAATATACAGAAGAGCTATACAAAAAAGATCTTCACAAACCAGATAATCATGATGGTGTGATCACTCACCTAGAGCCAGGCATCCTGGAATGTGAAGTCAAGTGGGCCTTAGGAATCATCACTATGAACAAAGCTAGTGGAGGCTATGGAATTCCAGTTGAGCTATTTCAAACCCTAAAAGATGATGCTGTGAAAGTACTGCACTCAATATGCCAGCAAATTTGGAAAACTCAGCAGTGGCCACAGGACTGGAAAAGGTCAGCTTTCATTCCAATCCCAAAGAAAGGCAATGCCAAAGAATGCTCAAATGACCGCACAATTGCACTCATCTCACACACTAGTAAAGTAATGCTCAAAATTTTCCCAGGCGGGCTTCAGCAATATGTAAACCATGAACTTCCAGATGTTCAAGCTGGTTTTAGAAAAAGTAGAGGAACCAGAGATCAAATTGCCAACATCTGCTGGATCATGGAAAAAGCAAGAGAGTTTCAGAAAAACATCTATTTCTGCTTTATTGACTATGCCAAAGCCTTTGACTGTGTGGATCACAATAAACTGTAGAAAATTTTGAAAGAAATGGGGATACCAGGCCACCTGACCTGCCTCTTGAGAAATGTATATGCAGGTCAGGAAGCAACAGAAGTGGAAATGGAACAACAGACTGGTTCCAAATAGGAAAAGGAGTATGTCAAGGCTGTATGTTGTCACCCTGCTTATTTAAAACTTATATGCAGAGTACATCACGAAAAATGCTGGGGTGGATGAAGCACAAGCTGGAATCAAGATTTCCAGGAGAAATATCAATAGCCTCAGATATGCAGATGACACCACCCTTATGGTAGAAAGTGAAGAGGAACTAAAAAGCCTCTTGATGAAAGTGAAAGAGGAGAGTGAAAAAGTTGACTTAAAGCTCAACATTCAGAAAACAAAGATCATGGTATCCGGTCCCATTACTTCATGGGAAATAGATGGGGAAACAGTGGAAACAGTGTCAGACTTTATTTTTCTGGACTCCAAAATCACTGTAGATGGTGACTGTAGCCATGAAATTAAAAGACACTTGCTCCTTGGAAGGAAAGTTATAACCAACCTAGATAGCATATTCAAAAGCAGAGACATTACTTTGCCGACTAAGGTCCGTCTAGTCAAGGCTATGGTTTTTCCTGTGGTCATGTATGGATGTGAGAATTGGACTGTGAAGAAGGCTGAGTGCCGAAGAATTGATGCTTTTGAACTGTGGTGTTGAAGAAGACTCTTGAGAGTCCCTTAGACTGCAAGGAGATCCAACCAGTCCATTCTGAAGGAGATAAACCCTGGGATTTCTTCGGAAAGAATGATGCTAAAGCTGAAACTCCGGTACTTTGGCCACCTCATGCGAAGAATTGGAAAGTCACTGGAAAAGACTTTGATGCTGGGAGGGATTGGGGGCAGGAGGAGAGGGGGATGACTGAGAATGAGATGGCTGGATGGCATCACTGACTCGATGGATGCGAGTCTGAGTGAACTCCCGGAGTTGGTGATGGACAGGGATACCTGGCGTGCTGCAATTCATGGGGTCTCAAAGAGTCGGACACGACTGAGTGACTGAAATGAACTGAGCTGAACTGATGCTGGAAAGACTGAGGGCAGGAGAAGAAGGGGACGACAGAGGATGAGATGGTTGGATGGTATGACTGACTCAATGGACATGAGTTTGGGTGGACTCCAGGAGTTGGTGATGGACAGGGAGGCCTGGTGTGCTGCGGTTCATGGGGTCACAAAGAGTCAGACACGACTGAGCGACTGATGTGCACTGAGTGGTTAGAGGCCAGAGAGGCTACTAAACATCTTACAACGCACAAGACATACCTAACAACCGACAGAGGACCATCTGATTTAAAGTCAAAATGCCACTTTCAAGGTACCCTGTGGTGTATTTACAGTTCTTTTCAGATAGAGGAGCTCTGTTTGTTTTTCACAACTATTGTGCCTACTTGGGTCTGAGCAGACTGTATCTTCCTTCTAACCCTTCATGCCTTGCGAGTGAGAGGTCAGGAGAAGCTTCCCGCTGTTTCTGTTTGAATTCTTCACCATGCTTTGTAGCTCTCCTGTTAATGCTGCTCCCATCTCCGTACAATTCCCTTCATTAAACTCTACTTCCACCAGTACTATTTGGTAGCATTTATGGAGTTTGTCTGTGGGCCATTCATCTTTATAAGTGCTTGATGCAATCAACTCAATGTTCAGAAAATTTCTTTGATTTGGATGCTAATATGATTCTCATTTAGAAGATAGTAAAACTGAGGCACATGGGTGAAATGACTTGCCCAAGGTCACCTATTGAAAATGGCTGTCAAGCCTGGGTGTTTACCTTAGGCAGTGCACTTCAGAAAAAAGCTGTATAATATCTGTAACATACAAAGTCATAGTTGATGGTATGAATCATTCAAATAATCACAAAGAAATTGTCACAGTAACAACTCTTGGTAGCATTCTATACTCCTACTCTGCACATCCTTTTTTTCTCTTTACTTCTCTATTCCTACTTTCTTCTTGCCTCTCATTTCCTTTTTGTTTCTATTTCCTTTCTTCTTGCATGCCTCTTCATTTCCCACCGTTCCCTCCTTGCCTATTTTAACAAAACTTAGGTCTGCCTCGGGTACCTAGATGATAAAATAAACTAGGTTCATTTTTAGTCAGAATGGCATTCAAACCATTAGGAACAGAAAGAATGTATGGAATATTAATTAAGGCTATTTGCGAGATTTAATGAAATGTTAAGTATAAAATCCAACTTTAGTTTTCCAAGTGCTAGTGTCTTAAAGCGAGTATAAAGAATTTTTGTTATATAATCAATTGCATCTTAAAGTCTATATTTTAAAAACCCAGAAAAAGCAGGTTTTAATTTATATACATATTATATAGAGATATGAAGTTTTTTTTAAAAGGCATAGTTTATTTTCATAAGGGCTTTGGTTTGAAAATACAAATGCCAACTTTTAAAAGTAGTAGTCTCTCTGAAAATACCTTTTAAAAGTGGCCAAGTTAATTCATTCTCTAAGGAATTATGACAGTAAGGGAAAAAATATACCTGTTATTTTATATGTAATTATCCTAATATGGGAACCTATTCCATCCATTTTTCACAATAAATATGCACAGTGCTTAACATCAAAAGCTGAGTTGGCCTGACACTATGAAAATGGATACATTGGTGGATGATGAAATAAGAGTTTTCTTAGAGGAAATACTAGATTTTTATTGTTAATTAGGAATTCATAGCATGTAAAGAATCAATTTTTTTTAATTTAAGTACTCTTTCTAATATGCAAGTTATGTTTTCCTAGGGGAATATTTTTTTTCTAATTTCTATTACTGAAAAGTGGAAGTGAAAGTTGCTCAGTTGCATTGGGCTCTTTGCGACCCCTGGATTGTAGCATGTCAGGCTTCTCTGTCCATGGAATTCTCAAGCACAGAATACTGGAGTGGGTAGCTGTCCCCTTCTCCAGAAGATCTTCCCAACCCAGGGATTGAGCTCAGGAATCCCACTTTGCAGGCAGATGCTTTACCAGCTGAGCCACCAGAGAAGCCCAAGAATACTGGAGTGGGTAGCTTATCCCTTCTCCAGGGGCTCTTCCTGACTCAGGAATCAAACCAGTCTGCTGCATTGCAAGTGGATTGAGAGCAATGCACAGCACGCTTGTCCTGAAATTACACATAGAAAGAGTTAAGAGTGGAAATTCAAAGTGCTCTTCCACTCAGTCTTCTTATGGACAAAAGTAATCTTCAGAAATAAGAAAACAAACCACACTATTTGTTCTGGCAATTTTCTCTGTAAATAACACTCTCACAATTCAAAAGGAAAGCATTATGATGACATTTTGGAGATTTAACTGAAATTAGGATGTGACTCCTCCTGCCTAAAACTATCCTGAATAACTGAAGAATTGGGAAAGATTAACTGACTTGTTCATTCTCTGCAGGGAACAGAATGTGCTGGAGATAAACTAATTGAAATTCACATGAAACTGACACAGAGAAATATCTTCTTTTGATGTGTCTAATTAGTGTTATAAAGAGGTTTGAACAAGATACCAAATGAAGCATCCTGTAGCACTGCTTAAGAAATGACTCATGTTTCTTGGGGGGTTGCTCATAATCCCCGCTAGTTTCAGGCACAGTCAGGCTATAAAGTAAGTATTTCTTTTAATAGCCACAAAAAGAGGCAGGTGAAGATCATTAACATCTCCATGGGACTTCAAACATCATTCTGCTACCTTGGTTTCATAAACTGTTACTGCTACTTAAGAGATTTCTCTTTATTTAGATGACTAAATCTACCCTGAAAAAACAAAAATATTTTTTTGAAATGATTCCTCTATGTTGGTCTTATTCCTAGTCACATGTAGACCCAGAAAAATGTCCATATAAGTAAAGTGAAGGGATTAATTTGGAAGATATTTAAAGTCTACTTTGACTTATTTAGGGGAAGGAAATGGCAACCCACTCCAGTATCCTTGCCGGAGAATTCCATGGACAGGGTAGCCTGGCTGCAGTTCATGGGGTTGCAAAGAGTCGGACACAACTGAGCTACTGACACTTTGACTTATTTTGCATTTTCTGTGAATACAAATTTTTTTTTTTTCTGTTGAGAGTAGTTGACAATGATAATATAACAAGTGGTGACATTAATTAGATGAATTTGGGATTTGAGATGTTGCTTAAAGAAGCTCAACTGCTACTGAAAAAAAATCATTTTAAGGTGCTATGCACAAGGTCCTTTAATATCTCACTTGTAGTAGTGCAGTCCATCCCACCTAGAAACTTCTCGGAAATGCACAATCTCAGGTCTCATCCCAGACTTCATGAATCTGAGTCAGCATTTCAAGGAGGCTTCTACATATGTCATATGCACGTTTAAGGTTTGATACATTGCTTTAGCAAATCAGTTTTTTCATAATCATCATCTATCAGAATGGTGATGGTATTTATATTAGATGAAGCCAATGTTTCCATTGCGCCTAGATTCAAAAATTAATCAAAAGAAAAAAATAATTTTTTTTTTGTAGATCCCACAGAAGTGGTTATTTGGACTAACAACAGCAGCATGATCTGTTTTAACTTATTAGAAATGTAAGTAATTTTACCCCTCCTCAGATCTACTGAATCAAATTTCTGGGTTCAGGGCTCAGGAATCTGTTTGAACAGCCCTATAGCTGATTTTAATGCACAATGTGGCTTTGAGAGTGGGAGCTGAGGAATTATTGGACATAGGTAATCAGGCTGAAAACAGTTAACTGGAGTTATCAAATAATAAAGCAAAAGTTCCTAAAAGAGGCTTAGAGGGAAAGGACATATTTCCATAAACAATGCCATGTTTTAAAGAATTTTTAACATAATGTGTGTGGAATGGACAATGATTGTTATATTTTCTTCAACTCTAAGTAAATTGTTGTCCTTCAAAATTCATAAAATACTAGCTCCTATACAGAACCCGTGTCCCTTAAACAGTATTGTTTTGCCATTCTGAACCCCCATCCTCACTATTTGTACAAAGAATCTTGGGAGATTGCTTCAATTATAAAATTTCAAGAGGGTAGATATTTGGTCTCATATCTATGTAGCCCCTGGCATCTAGCCCCCTACCTGGGATACAGTTGTTGTCTAAATGTGTTTCCACTTATTTTGTTTAGGGATGAAAAGGCCTATTTATTTTCCTGTTTTAGAAGCCATCTTATTGGACTTCCCTGGTGGCTTAGATGGTAAAGTGTCTGTCTACAACGTGGAAGACCTGGGTTTGATCCCTGGGTCAGGAAGATCCTCTGGAGAAGGAAGTGGCAATCCACTCCTGAACTATTGCCTGGAAAATCCCATGGACAGAGGAGCCTGGTAGGCTACAGTCCACGGGGTTGCAAAGAGTCAGACATGACTAAGCAACTTCACTTTTCACTTTCCTTATTTTCCTTAAAGATGAATAACTACCTATAAAATACATTGAAGTTCTTTGATTAAAAGTAAGCAGTGTTAAGAATTTCTCCTTTTATGTATTATGCATTAAAAAAATCTACAAAGTCATAGAAGGTCTTTTACCTCCCAGTAGTACAATTGAAACACTTGACATACATAAAATATGTCTCCATTTTCATCCATTTAAATCTGTAATTGTTTCTGTGTCCCTTGGAGAGCTTTTCTAGGTCAACTAAGTACTCACACTGTGTTACATGTTCCAAGAGTCCAAGTTAGTTTCACTCTCGAATCCTCAGAAAATAGGTTGCTAGCAAATGTTACTCATTTATACAATAGTTTGAAAGATCCAAGGAAAATTTTGACTCTTGGTCAAGTGTAAGCCCTTGCAATTATTAGATTTCTTATTAACATTATTATTCTTAGCCCTCTAATAATTTCTTTTTTCTCAGGTTCAATCTTGAAAAACAAAACAAAAATCAACAACAACAAAAAATGTGACAAAGAATTGTTGGAAATACAGTGATATGATTACAAATGCCTAATCTTCATCTTGTCTCACTTTCAACTCAAAGAAACAACTAAAGGGTGAAAAAGATGCTGTGTGTGTGTGTGTGTGTGTGTGTGTGTGTGTGTGTGTACATGCGCGTGTGTACCTGCATGCAGGGGCTGGAACTGCAGTACCAGTAATTTGGAAACAGTATAAAGTATTACCCTTTTGCCATCACCTTAGAGGATTTGGGGGACAGTTTAATACAGCAGGAACCATCTAGAAGAAGGAAAACAATGGCTTGCTCAGAACTACTCAATCTGATTTAGGTGAGTGAGTGATGTTGGTCAGTTGTGTCCGACTCTTTGTGACCCCGTGGACTGTAGCCTACCACGCTCCTCCATCCTGGGATTTTCCAGGCAAGAGTACTGGAGTGGGTTGCCATTTCCTTCTCCAAAGGATCTTCCCAACCCAGGGACTGAACCTGGATCTTCCACACTATAGGCAGATGCTTTACCATCTGAGCTACCAGGGAAGTCCATTTAGATGAGACTGAAGCAAAATGACTAGAATGATCTTATTCATAAGAGTGGGTAATGGAAGGGAAGTGGGGCAGCGGCAAAGCCTCCATGTGGAATCCTTTTGACCACTGTGTTTCCTCAGTAGTCTTAAGTAGCTGCCAGGAAGGCCTGAGGTCGAGTACTGTCAACTCAAACAGCTTTGGCTAGATTACTTCCTTAGAGCATCAAGAAGGGTGTGTGTAGCACCCCAAATCATTTCCAGGTGAACTGGAACAGTTTGGTTTAAGACTAACCTGGAATATTTCTAGGGCAAATACAGTATAGGAGTCCAAACCAGAACTGAGAGGATCTTCCTCTTGACAGACCCCAGGGACTAAACTCTTCCTTTGCCTCTAAAGTTCTAGGATTCTGAATTTTGAGTGTCTGCCACTTAATATCCAGAAGGACACTTATACTGTCCATGGGAGAAATGGGGGATCGGAGGAAAACCCACCCAGGTGATTTTGGTGGAAACTGAAGCCCAGAGTGTTTCTCATGTCTGAAAGAGAAAGAAAAAAAAGAACAAAATAAACATTAAAACATAGATGGGCAGGTGTGAGACAAATGCAAAAATTTACAGGAAATTACTTAAGAATAGGAAAAAAGTTGTGGGCAAAGAGAACCAGAAAGTTAGCAATGTCTAAATAAAAGATCTGTCTGCTTGGGATGAACTGAGCTGTAACTTGTCTGCTGTTTTAAACACTTTAGTCCACTTTTCCAAATTTTTGTTACTATGAGGCAAGAACTGAGAAGAGAAATAAACCTACCTGACAAATCTAAAAACTATTTGTACTAAAATATGCCCTCACTCAATTGAAATTCTCAATACATAAGGTTTTTAAAGTTTCAGAAACCATGAACAGAAGGCATATATATTTGGGGGGGGGAGGTAAAGCACTACCGTTGCATATAGATAGAACAGAACAAAAAACAAAATAAGAAAGCAATTTCAAAACAATTTAAAAAACATTTACTGAGAATCAGGTAGTAAATAGATATACTTTCCAGGTGCCCCTAGTGGTAAATAATCCACCTGCCACTGCAAGGACATAGGAGACATAGGTTCCATCCCTGGGTTGGGAAGATCCCCTGGAGGAAGGCATGGCAATCCACTCCAGTATTCTTGCCTGGAAAATCCCATGGACAGGGGAGCCTGGCGGGCTGCAGTCCATAGGGTCACCAAGAGTGGGACACGACTGCAGCGATTTAGCACAAATAAATCTTGATGATGTGTGCATGTGCTTGCTTGCTCAGTTGTGTCTGACTCTTTGTGACCCCACGACTGTAGCCCACCAGGCTCCTCTGTCCATGTAATTTTACAGGCAAGGATACTGAGTGGGTTGAAACTTCCTTTTCCAGGGGCTCTTCCCCACCCAGGGATTGAACCTGCGTCTCCTGTGTCTCCTGCATTGGCAAGAGGATTCTTTATCACTGAGATACCTGGGAGGCCTGTTGATGATATATTAAGTAAAAAAAAAAAAGAAAAAATGGAGCATAATTACTGGAAGAGACAAATATGTAAAAGCAATAATAAACTGACCAAGAGAACTTTTGCATTTCTATAACTTGGACTAAATTTTAAAATTTCCTAACGATAGACCTTTACTCTACCTTTTTTTTTTTTTTAAAACAGTGTTTATTTTAGAAAACTTGCAGTTATAAATACTTTCTCTTCCCCTGTAAGATCTGTCTTCTCTCAGCCTCTTGGCAGTTCTACAACCCAGGAATATCTTTCTCAAAGAATTTTGAAAAGTAATCATTAAAAAAATAGCATCCTTATCTCTTAGTCTCTGTGGAATGGTCAAGAAGCACCAATTAGCAAAACAAATGGCCTAATCATATTGATCAACTTTGCCCCACTAACGATAGACCTTTACTCTACCTTTTTTTTTTTTTAAAACAGTGTTTATTTTAGAAAACTTGCAGTTATAAATACTTTCTCTTCCCCTGTAAGATCTGTCTTCTCTCAGCCTCTTGGCAGTTCTACAACCCAGGAATATCTTTCTCAAAGAATTTTGAAAAGTAATCATTAAAAAAATAGCATCCTTATCTCTTAGTCTCTGTGGAATGGTCAAGAAGCACCAATTAGCAAAACAAATGGCCTAATCATATTGATCAACTTTGCCCCAATGGCATCCAGTGACTTCCCACTAGCTCACAAAGGGCGTACTCACTGTCTAGCCTTGTTTCAGCAGAGCAGCTCAGTTCAATCTCCTACTTATTGTCGTCGTCTTTAATAAAATCTTTCTTGCCTATTTAAGTCTGTATAGTGGAATTTTTCTTTGACAAAACCCATATAGTTTCAATAAAAGCTATGTACAGTATAGTGGCTTCCCTGGTGGCTCAGATGGTAAAGCATCTGCCTGCAATGGGGGAGACCTGGGTTCGATTCCTGGGTCAGGAAGTCCCCGGGAGAAGGAAATGGCAATCCACTCCAGCACTCTTGCCTGGAAAATTCCATGGATGGAGG
>SJYC01047910.1:0-12911 GCA_006408675.1 Madoqua kirkii | reverse complement strand
TATACTATCATGTAAGAAATGAATCACCAGTCTATGTTTGATGCAGGATGCTTGGGGCTGGTGCACGGGGATGATCCAGAGAGATGGTGTGGGGTGGGAGGTGGGAGGGGGGTTCAGGATTGGGAACTCATGTACACCCGTGGTGGATTCATGTCAATGCATGATAAAACCAATACCGTATTGTAAAGTAAAATAAAAATAAAATTTTGAAAAAATAAAATAAATGACTAACAATACCACATGTTGGCAAGGATGGGAAGCACCTGAAACTCTACCCTAATGGAAATGGAGTAAGTTGGTACAACCATTTTGGAAAATCATTCAGTGATATCTACAACAATCGAATAACAACTGAATATATAAATTCCCTATGACTTAGAAATTCCAGCCCGAGGTATATACATATGTATACATGTATACTCAACAAGAGATATACAAGCATATCTTATATGAACATACATGAGTGTTCATACCAGCACTATTTATGATAGTTAAAAGTTGGAAACAATCCAAATGTTCCTAATAAATAAACAGGTATGATAAATTGTGTTATGTTCATACAATAGAATATTAAATAGCAGTGCAAATGAATGAATTCCTGACGTGACAATAATATAGAAGAGTTTTGCAAACATGTTGAGTGAAAGAAGTCAGACAAAAGGAGGACATATTGTACAATTCCTTTCATACAAAATTCAAAACATAGAACTTAAAGATGTTCATAGAAGCCAGGATATTACTTACCTTTGAGAAAGAAGAGTTATAACTGAGGAAAGCACAGGAAGTATTTCTGAGGTGCTGGTACTTTTCTACTTCATGATCTGGGGAGTAGTTACACAAGTGTATTTACTTCCTAAAAAATTATAAAGCTAAGGTTTCATGCACTTTTCCTTGTGTACATTATACTTCAACAAATAGTTTAAAAAGTAAAAAATGAATGTGCATGAAGCATTCCATTAAAGAAAGATTAGCAAGAAACATTAAGAAAAGGCCTACAATGTAATTTAGTGTTCACAAAAAGAGCACTGCTGTTTTAGGTTGCACATAAAAGGCATTCTGTTACAGTCAGGGGGACTAGAACACCTCCCTAAAGATTAATGGAAGCACTCCAGAAGATCGCATCAGATTATATCACTATACAACAAAAGAAAGCTCAGAGAAAGATCTTTCTTAAGTTCAGAGGGAATAAGTCTTTTATGCAGGAAATAAAAAATATCAAAGTAATTTTTCTATTAGAAGAAAATCTTGCCAAAAGAAATACAACAAATCACTGCAGATAAAGAAAGCTTGATCTGCCTTCCTCTTTCCTCTGCTTTCTCTTCAATCCTACCCTTCCCCGAGTAACTCTACCAGCCACGTTGCCACCGCTGCTGTGCCTTCACACCTCCCGTAAGACAGCCGCTTTGAGAAGGGGGAAACACAAAGTTCTAAGTAAGCACAAATTTCTTGATCACCACTGCTCAAAACCATCCTTCTTACCAATATTACATTCCTCGACCAAGTTTTTAGGAAACTGGTTAGGGAACAAATACATAACGTGAAAGTTTATACATTTTTTTCTATTAAAGTTACCTCATCACCACATCTGGCAGCAAATAAGTCTATACATTTCTAAACCTGCCTCTCATTGCCCAGAATATCTATGTAGAAATAATTATGCTTAAGTCTTTCTTAGGGGACTTTACTGGTGGTCCAGTGGTGAAGACTTTACCTTTCAATGCAGAGGGTATGGGTTCAGTCCAGATTGGGGAGCTAACATACCACATGCCTTGCAGCCAAAAAACCGAAACATAAAATAAAAGCAATATTATAACAAATTCAATAAAGACTATAGTAACGGTCCACATTTTTTTTTAAATCTCTTTAAAAAACATCTCTCTTATGTTACCTTGAAAAAAAAAAGCAAAAGTAAGCTTATTGAGCTGGTAGAGTAAGACCCCTTGCACATCCTTATTTCTCCTTTACTTAAAACAAAATAGTAGTTTAAAATTTTCAATGTTTTTTTAAAGACATTGGTATAATTCAGAACAATATAAGTATCTTCACAGTTCAGATACAGAAAGAAGTCCATAATAATGAAAACTAGTTGCAGCCAGCTCTAAGCATGTGAGGCACTGGGATCAAAATTAACAAGTGTTGGTCTCTGGCAGCTCCAGTGCCTCAGGAGAATAAGGACAGAACACTCCGTGTGTGTCAGAGCCCACATTCAGGCTCAAATGTTGAAACTACAAGCTGATAAAAAGACTATTCCTTTCTGGGAACAGAGACTGGAATGGAAAGCTGTTAGCCTTGAAACACAAGAAAACAAATGAAAGTTTCTAGGACTAGATGTACAGTATCCCCAAGTCAATATAAAACATAGTTTTGAACTGGACAAGAATCCAAAGAAACAACTGCCAAATTGCCAAGTACAAGGATGTTGTCTGAAGAGAGAAGGAAACCTCTTGCTTAAGATGAGACTTGAAAGTCAGAATTTAATCCCTGACAAAGAAACCCCACCCAGTAAATGAAAGCCCACAAATTCAACAAAAGGGAGAACTGAACCTCAAAGAAATGGAAACAGTAAAGCATATGACAATTTTTTTAAATGAGCATTTTAATGTCTTCAAACTGATAAAAGAAGAAAATGTTTCCATTGCAAAAGGGGAGGGGGTAGCTTATGGCACAAAAATAGGTAGATATAAAATAAAAACAACTTGGTATGATAAAATTATAAATGTTAGAAATGAATATATATCTATACATATATCAAGGGCTTTTCTGATGGCTCAGGCATAGAGTCTGCCTACAATGCAGGAGACCTGTGTTTGATCACTGGGTCAGGAAGATCCCCTCCTCCTGCCCTCTGGAGACCTCTGTTTGTGGGACCTAACAGACAGGAAGTCAGCTGACAGGGAGGAGAATGATTAGCAAAATATCAACCCAAGAAATGAGGTAGAGAAACAATAACTGGTTACCCATGCAGACATGTAAGATAGGTTATGCTGTCCTGACAACCTAAAATCTCTGATAGAATAAAAGTATACTTTCTGCCATTCTCTTTGCCCAGTGCAGGTCAGCAAGGGGCTCTGTGCATCACAGCCAGTCAAGGACCATGCATATGGAAGTTTCCACAACCATCAGTGCAACGGGAAAGGTGGATGGATCATACACTTGCTGGTTAATGCTTCTGCTCTGAAATATTACATGTCACTTTTGCAACCATGTTTTGTTGGCTAAAGCAGGTCTCATCAGTTTAGTTCAGCTCAGTCACTCAGTCGTGTGCAACTCTTTGTGATCCCATGAACCACAGCACACCAGGCCTCCATGTCCATCACCAACTCCCAGAATCCACCCAAACCCATGTCCACTGAGTCAGTGATGCCATGCAACCATCTCATCCTCTGTTGTCCCCTTCTCCTCCTGCCCTCAATCTTTCCAAACACCAGGGTCTTTTCAAATGAGTCAGCTCTTTGCATCAATACTTTGGCCAATGAACACTCAGGACTGACCTCCTTTAGAATGGACTGTTGGATGTCCTTGCTGTCCATGAGATTCTTAAGAGCCTTCTCCAACACCACGGTTCAAAAGCATCAATTCCTCGGCATTCAGCTTTCTTTATAGTCCAACTCTCACATCCATACATGACCACTGGAAAAACCATAGCCTTGACTAGACGGACCTTTGTTGACAAACTAATGTCTCTGCTTTTGAATATGCTGTCTAAGTTGGTCATAACTTTGCTTCCAAGGAGTAAGCATCTTTTAATTTCATGGCTGGAATCACTCTAAAGTGATTTTGAAGCCCAGAAAAACAAAGTCAGCCACTGTTTCCCCATTTCCCATGAAGTGATAGGATCAGATGCCATGATCTTAGTTTTCTGAATGTCGAGCTTTAAGCCAATTTTTTTACTCTCCTCTTTCACTTTCATCCAGAGGCTCTTTAGTTCTTGTTCACTTTCTGCCATGATGGTGGTGTCATCTGCATATCTGAGATTATTGATATTTCTCTCCAAAACCTTGATTCCAGCTTGTGTTTCTTACAGTCTAGCGTTTCTCATGATATACTCTGCATATAAGTTAAATAAGCAGGGTGACAATATACAGCCTTGACGCACTCCTTCTTATTTGGAACCAGATTGTTGTTCCATGTCCAGTTCTAGCTGTTGCTTCCTAACCTGCATACAGAGACTAGTAATGAGAAGGTGTCATAAGCCAAGAATTACAATAAGTACAATTCTAGGCACCTGAAGTACACACTTGTATATAAACACATATACTTTATAATAATATGCACACTTTAAATACCTCGTCATGCTACACCTAAGTGTTTTGTGGAAGCCACGGTGAGACAAATGCAGTTTCCAAGAGAGTCAATGACTCAGATTGCATAACTTCACATTACCTTTAAAATTTTGTGCCCTAGACTGCAGCATTAAAGGGAGAATATGTTAATAATTTTAAAAACATTTTTATCAGATTTAAGGAAAACAATGTAATAATACAAGAAGGATTACCTTTGACATGGAGAAATCTGAGTCCCCATGTTGCTCCCCTTGACAGGGCTGCAATAAATGAGGCTGAATCAAGCCAACAATTCAAACCAATTTAATTTCAAGTGCCAATTTCTACTGCTCAGCAGAGGTTGCCAGGTGGTGGATTATCCAGCCTCCCTGGGTGACATTCCTACCTCATTTTCCCCAGCTGTGGCCATGAGCTGCTTCTTGAACCTCCAAGAGGCCACACTCTTCTAATTGGTTATGTTCAGTAATTCTGTTTCACCTTTACCTTTAATGAGACAAGTCACACATTTGAATCTCCAAATCTCTCGTCTGTTTGATTAATTTTTTGAAGCACAGATTTGCATTTATCTTCTCCAAACACTTTTGAGGTTGGCCTGTATCCTTGAGGCAGTCAGGTACACAGAATGAAAGGCAGTACATACCTGCTAATTTCACACTTCTAAAAATAAATCTCTTAGAAGAGGCAGAAAAAAATGTATAAAAGCTTCCATTTTTCTAATCATGGGAGCTACTGTCCTATCCCCTCTACTTTTTAGCTAGCATACAGACAATAAGACAGTCTGGAGACCCAATGTCGAGCTCGAGCAATGATGTTTCTTAGAACAGGACCTGCTAACAAGCAGTCAGGTAGTCATGGTGTGTCAAAACACCTCAAAGTAGCCCTCTCTCAAGCTCAGAGTGTTAAACCCTCAAACCCTGTCCTGAGCCTACATACAGACTTGAGAGAAAAGACTTTATGCAGGAGGAGATGTAATGATCAAAGGGACCCCATCACTCCCTGGTATCCCAACTCCACCCTTAGTAAAGTCAGATCACTTTAGGCTGTGGGTTCCTTTTTGGATGCCTATTTTACAGGTATTTGTTCCATAGCATCATCACTTTTCAACTAATCCTCTTCCTCACACAGCGTCAGCAGGTGTGGCTTAGGTACTATGTTTAGCCGGACTCTGGAAACTTCAGGTGGCAGAGACCCGTTTCAAACTGCATACGCAGAAAGAGTCCACTTTGACCCACAAACCTACAAGTGTATCTGGCATGACTGATTGGACCCAAAGTTTCTACAGTGTGTTCAGAAAGCTGCCTCTGCTTCTCTTGGACCTCCTGTCCTCTCTTCATGTTCAGGCAGTCTCTTCTTCCAAGGTGGTAGCAAAGTTAACCATCAGCAGCTTCAGCTCAATTCTGCCAGGTTAAGAGTCCCAGCAGAAGAGAGCATACCTCTTCCCAACAGCTCAGACAACAGTACAGAGGAAATGTGTCCCTTGTGGCCAAATCCTGAATCATCAGAGGAGCCAGGGTCTTAACTCCTCATATGCTTCCGTTCTAGCCTTAACAGTACCACTGAGACTGACAGCGATGAAGGAGTAAACACACAAAGAAAAATCAGATAATGAAGGCAGGGAATGGACACACAAGAAAAAAAATCAATATATATGCCCACTTCCAGGATGAATGATTTAGGATGCTGCTGACACTGAACGTTCTCAGGCAATGTCTAGTCAATCCCTGAGGCCCATTCAGTAACATCTAAATGTAGCAACAAATAAACTTAGGATACAGGAAAGGGAAAATAATACAGTCTGCTTCATTTTGAATAGCATGGAAGGAAAAGGGAGGAAGGTGGAAGGAGGGCCTGGGGTGAGAGAGAGACTGAAGTCACCTTAAGTTCTAAAGAAAAGGAGACTCTAAGCTCTGTGCCCCAAACTGTGAGAAGGTCAACTCCTACCCCATGGTTACTGTGAATTCCTGAGATGTTCACGTTCTCGTGAAGTCATTCGACAGCCTGTTGCTTCCTTTCCACTCTATACAATCTTTGTCTCACCTTGACTTCTAACCCTAGTACCTTTCTTTCCACCAACAAAGGCAAACTGTCTAAGGCAAGGGTTTGAGATCTCATTGGCCTGTGGGTATTGGCTATGTTACTCCAACTGTCAGGGTCAAGGAAACTGTCTCCTGGATTTCCCAGATCTGCAGCAAAGACCCAGGAAGTTCCTAGAGTCTCAGTGCACACCCCTCCCCAACTAACGCAGTGATGGGAGGATTTCAGGTCTCAGTAACTCTGGAAGCAGCTCTTCTGCTTCCCTTCCACCTACAGCACCTCTCTCCACAGGGTTTAAAATCAAGTCCTTAAAGCTAGCAGGAGGACCATAGCTGAGGTAAATGGTACATTGCCCTCCCTCCTACCTTAAAGCTGTAGAAGAAAATCATCCCCTTCAAGAAAAACTCTTGAAGCAAGTTTATTCAAACAGATCTACTTTGTATCCGTTCTCTTACCAGATGACTAAACTTTGTCAGACACCTAGGAATACCAGCTGAGACCCAAGCCAATACTAGCTGACAATGTTCTCATGAAATGTTTGCTACTGAGTTACTTAGTTATTTAATGTCTCATCCACAGTGCCTTGTCAGAATTCACCTGGGAAACTTGGCAAACAGGATAATGCAGCAAGTCTTTGGTGGCTGAGAAGTAATATATTTTGCAATTAGAAATGGAGATTCTATGAAAATAAAAATTAAAGATCAGGAACTCTAACCAGAGCTAGATTAGGTATTTGATGAGGCTAATTACAAGATCCAGGTTTTAATTCATAAAGATTAACTAGCCCCCACTATGACCTATGGTACAGAGTCTTCCCAGAGTGTACCAGAAAGATGTATATGTGTTGAAGTCACAAAGAGTTCAGACTTCTCTCTTTGAGGTAAACATGGAGAAAATCAACCAGAGAAGTTTTGCTTACCTGGTTTATTGAGTGAATTTGCTCTCTTCATTTTTCTTGTTTCTTTTTAATTTCTACATCTTAATCCTCCCCTATTTCCCCTTTTTGCACAACAGAAATGTTAGTGAAAGTGTTACTTGCTCAGCCATGTATGACTCTTTTTGATCCCATGGACCTACCAGGCTCCTCTGTCCATGGAATTTCCCAGGCAAGAATATTGGAGTGGGTAGTCATTCTCTTTTCCAGGGGATCTTCCTGATCCAGCATTGCAGGCAGATTCTTAACCATCTGAGACCTCAAGGAAGCCCCTATACAACAAAAGTTAAAACTAAAAGAACAAAATTCACACTTATAGGTCTCTGGCTTACGTATTTAGTAAACAATCATTGATGGAAAAATAAAAGAAGGAAAGAGGGAGGAAGGGAAGGAGGAAAGGAGAGAAGAAGAGTAATATATACTTCTCACATTTCATGTAAAAACATTACCACTTTTACTTTCTAAAGGAAAAAATCAGACTATCAATATATTTTATCCTTAATAATTTATATTTAAATTACACAATGGTATAAATGTTAGATCATTTTCACATTATCATACAATGCATTACAGGCTTCCCTGTTAGCTCAGCTGTTAAAGAATCTGCCTGCAATGCAGGACACCCTGGTTCAATTACTGGGTCGGGAAGTTCCCCTGGAGAAAAGATAGGCTACCCACTCCAGTATTCTTGGGCTTCTCTGGTGGCTCATAGGTAAAGAAGCCACCTGCAGTGTGGGAGACCTGGCTTTGACCCCTGGGTTGGGACAATCTCTTGAAGAAGGGAACAGCTACCCACTCTAGTATTCCAGCCTGGAGAATTCCATGGACAGAGAAGCCTGGCAGGCTACAGTCCATGGGGTCACAGAGTCAGACATGACTGAGTAACTTTCACTTCACAATGCATTACTTCTATTAAGAAAGGTCAAAATTATACAAGAACAGAATTTCCAGAAAGCTTGGATATGCAAGAGCTCAAGAAAACAGAAAAGTGTCAAAACCCCTGCAACTACTGAGCCCCCATGCTCTGGAGCCTGAGCTGCAATGGAGAGCCTGCACTGCAACAAAAGACCCCACTCCCTGCAGCTAAGACCTGACCCAGCCAAGTAAACAAACACATGTGTTTAAGAGAAAAAAGACAGAAGAGGCCACAGTAAATCAAAGACTAAAACCCAACTGTATTTGTCTATAAGAAATCTACTCTAAATATAAAGAAACATATACAGTAAAAGGGTGAGGAGTGGGAAATGGGTGGCATTTTAGTTTAAATATAATTCTTAAAAATTTTTTAATAAAAGCTAAAAAGAATCTTTTAAAAACTAAAGGGATAGAGAAAATATACCATGCTAATACTAATCAAAAGAAAGAATGAGTAACTATATTAATTTCACACAGAGCTGACTTCAGAGCAAGGAAAATTATCAGGGAAGCAGAAGGGCTTAACGGTAAAGAAGTCAATTCTCCAAGAAGACAAAACAATTTATAAAGTGGTTTTTGCAGAGTTCTTTTCCTAAAGAATTTTTCCGAGGAGAAGTTTTATCCATAATTCTATGCTCAATTTCCTAGTCTAAGCTAAGAAAGGAACCACAATGTGCTCATAGAACCTTGACTGACTCTATATCTATGCCTTTCTTTAAAAGGTTACCTTCCTTTAAAGAGAAAAAGAATGTGCTTTGTCAAAGAATTGACATTATTAGAGGCAATCCAGCTACCTTTTAAATGTAAAAAAATAAATAAATAAGTGATTTCTTGAGTTTGGGTGGGGGGGGGACATTAGGAAGAAATGTGAGTTTCAGACTTCAGAAAATATAATAACAGTGGCAAACATTCTGATCAGTTCATTTTCTGAATTTGGCTTTAAAAAGGTCAGATTTAAAGTTCGGTAGCTATCTATTTCTCTCCTTATCACAGGCAGACAATATCTAATATAAAGGAAATCAAGTTATCTAAAATTTTATAGGTTAAGCATAACACTGAAAGCACAGAAATAAACTTCAGGAAAAGCTCTGTATTATAAGACATATGTATGAATTCACTCATAACTTTTCAACAACTATGCTATAGCAAAATGAGAAACTTAGGAGGAATTGAACCCAAAGGTAGCACATGCCTTGAATAATGAGCAGAAAGAAAAAAAGAAGCCATTCAGTCCACCTTAACTTAAAGTCACCAGCCACCTTAACAAGTAAAAAGCTACAAACACTGAAAAATCGACAGTTTTTCATAGATCTGTAAGAGAAGTGATATCATAAGGAAAACCACTGTCCCTAACCCTGGAAAATTAATGAAGAATCACAATTTATATAACATAAATCCACCAGTAGAAAATGTGATGGGAACCAGTGCCAAGGTAGGGAAACTTGAGCTGTAATTCACAATTGCTGAAGGGTCGGTGTGGAGCAATCTCTGAGTTAAAAACTCCAGGGGGACTCAGTCAATGGGGTGAAGTTTTGTGAGTTTTCCCTCCAGGGGTGCACAGTGAATATTAAAGAAAAATAATCCTTTTTTCTTCTGTCAGGAAGAGGGGAAAAGGAACCACTTTGAGATACACCAGAGTATTCTGTCCTTCATGAAAAGGTCTGCCCTCAGGAGAAACAATTTTACCAGAAAAAAATGAAAAATTATCATTTTAACCTCCTGTGGTTTTATCAGAGTCCAGTCTTCCTGGAACAAAGAAAGTATTCAACTCCATAAGTATCTTGTCTTCCACATGAGAGAGGAGAAATGCCCACTCCAGCCCTGTCCCAATAAGGGGTGGATGTAAACTGAGAAGCACCAGTGAAGTTCACAGTCCAAAGCAAGCTCACTAGCAGACTGAGGCCTAACGGTAGGACTATAGAACGCTCCCTCCCCCGACCCCAGCATTTCACCACAGCATTGCTAAAGACATGTTTCTCAAATTTCATTTTACCCAGTACAGCATGTCCCCTTGCAACAAAATATTTCACTTCATACAAAGGCTGCTCTCAGACAACAATAAAGTTAAACTAGAAATCAGTAATAGAAAGATAATGAGGGAATCCCAGAGTATGTGAATATTAAGCAACACGTTTCTAAATAATACATGAATCAAAGAAGTTATCTCAGAAGTTTACAAATGTTTTTAACTACGTGAAAAAGAAAACACAACTAATCAAAACTGTGGGATGCAACAGAAGCAGTAGATCATAAAACAACACATAAAACACAAAACTATGAGACACTTAGAAGACAACCGAGGACAAAATCTAAATGACCTTGGATCTGCTGCTGCTGCTGCTAAGTCGCTTCAGTTGTGTCCGACTTTGTGCGACCCCATAGATGGCAGCCCACCAGGCTCCTCTGTCCATGGGATTTGCCAGGCAAGAGTACTGGAGTGGGTTGCCATTGCCTTCTCTGGACCTTGAGTATGGCAATGATATTTTACATACACCACCAAAGGTACAATCTGAGAAAGAAATAATTGATAAACTAGACTTCATTAAAATGTTAAACTGTGGCGCTGTGAAAGACACTACCAAGAGAATGAGAAGACCTGAGAGGAAGTATTTGCAAAGAATACGTAAGCATAATATACACAGAACTCTTAAAACTTGGCAATAAGAAAACAACTCAATTTTAAAAAGGCCAAAGATCTAGAGACATCTCAACAAAGAAGATATCCAGAGGGCAAGTAAAAATGTGAAAAGATGTTCAACATAATAAGTTATCAGGGAAATACAAGTTAAAACAGCAAGACATCAATACACACCTATTACAATGCTCCCAATCCAACACACGGACAACACCAAATGCTGGTGAGGAGGTGGAGCAACATTGCTGATGAAAGTGCAAAATGGTACATCCAATTTAAAAGCCAGTTTGACAGTTTCTTACTAAACTAAGCATAATCCAACTATACAATCTGGCAATCACACTCCTTGGTATTTGCCCATAGGAGCTGAAAACAGTCCATGTGAAAACTTGAACACAGATGTTTATGGAAGCTTTGTTCACAAATGCTAAAACTTGGAAGCAATCAAAATGTTCTTTAGTAGGTGAAAAATAATTGATAAACTAGACTTTATTAAAATGTTAAACTGTGGCGCTGTGAAAGACACTACCAAGAGAATGAGAAGACCTGAGAGGAAGTATTTGCAAAGAATACGTAAGCATAATATACACGAACTCTTAAAACTTGGCAATAAGAAAACAACTCAATTTTAAAAAGGCCAAAGATCTAGAGACATCTCAACAAAGAAGATATCCAGAGGGCAAGTAAAAATGTGAAAAGATGTTCAACATAATAAGTTATCAGGGAAATACAAGTTAAAACAGCAAGACATCAATACACACCTATTACAATGCTCCCAATCCAACACACGGACAACACCAAATGCTGGTGAGGAGGTGGAGCAACATTGCTGATGAAAGTGCAAAATGGTACATCCAATTTAAAAGCCAGTTTGACAGTTTCTTACTAAACTAAGCATAATCCAACTATACAATCTGGCAATCACACTCCTTGGTATTTGCCCATAGGAGCTGAAAACAGTCCATGTGAAAACTTGAACACAGATGTTTATGGAAGCTTTGTTCACAAATGCTAAAACTTGGAAGCAATCAAAATGTTCTTTAGTAGGTGAAAGAATAAACAAATAGTGGTACATCCAGACAAAAGGATATTATTCCATACTGAAAAGTAATGAACTAAGAAGCCATGAAGAGAAATGGAAAAATGTAAATGCTTGTTATTAAGTGAAAGAAGCCAATCCGAAAAAGCTACATACTGTATGATTCCAACTATGTGATTCTGAAAAAGGTCAAACTTTAGAAACAGTACAAATAACAGCAGTTGCCAGAGGTTAGGGAATAAAGAGATGAGTGGCATGATATAGCACTGTCGGTAAATAGATGGAAGTAAATGCACCACTGTTGAACAACGATGTTGTGCCTGTGTCAGGATAGGGAGTATGTGGGATCTCTTTGCACTTAGTTTTGCTGTGAACCCAAAACTGCTGTAAAATAGTTTACTAATTTTAAAATGAATAACAATACAAGCACAATTAAAATTTTCAGGCAAGCATACATCCTCCATAGAGAAAAGAATACAGATTTATTAACAAAAAAATGAGCATCTCCAAAATAGGAAGCACTCTCTGAGGTACTAAGAATATAAAACAAATGAGACCTAGATCCTACCTAATAGGGGGATGATATAATCACATGAGAAGTTCTATAATAAAGATATATACAAAGTAAGATAGAATGCAGAGAACAGAAACATATCGGAATTTCAACATTTATCTGATGAACTATGAATACTACCATCTATGAAGATGAGGTATCACTACTACAAATGAATATGTTAATTTGTACAAAATTTACAGAGGCTTCACAGTAATACAAAACAGAAAAAAAAAAAAAAAGCTAAAGATAAGTTAGTACTTCAGTATTCTCCACCTAGGTTGTTGCCCTTCTAGGAATGCAGGGTTGTACTGTTTTTCTGTTGCTAAGTTCTGTCTGACTCTTTGCAACCCCATGAATTGGGTCATGCCAGACTCCTCTGTCCTCCACTATCTCCCTGAGTTTGCTCAAATTAAGTCCATTGAGTTGGTGAGGCCATCTAAACATCTTGTCCTCTGCTGCTCACTTCTTTTTTTGCCTTCAATCTTTCCCAGCTACCAGGGAAGATGGTGGAGTAG
>SJYC01047908.1:0-16291 GCA_006408675.1 Madoqua kirkii | reverse complement strand
CCCTTGGACTGCAAGGAGATCCAGCCAGTCCATTCTGAAGGAGATCAGCCCTGGGATTTCTTTGGAACGAATGATGCTAAAGCTGAAACTCCAGTACTTTGGCCACGTCATGCGAAGAGTTGATTCATTGGAAAAGACTGATGCTGGGAGGGATTGGGGGCCGGAGGATAAGGAGACGACCGAGGATGAGATGGCTGGATGGCATCACGGACTCCTTGGACGTGAGTCTGAGTGAACTCCGGGAGTTGGTGATGGACAGGGAGGCCTGGCGTGCTGCAACTCATGGGGTCGCAGAGAGTCGGACACAACTGAGCGACTGAACTGAACTGATGGTAAAACAGGCATTTGTGGCTCTTAATTGGGAAATAGCTCAATGATTCATGTGCTTCCAAATCTCTTTGACCTTTCAGTGTTGCCAGGTAGACTGTACAGGTTGAGATACATTTCAAGAGCAGAGTGGAAGTAATGAAAGTAAATCCAAATTAGGCTTAGGTTTTCCTTAAAATACAAAAATCATTCTCAGTTTTCAGCATCACTGAGCAACTGAGTAGCAATCTTTTTTTTTTTCTTCCACAGATGACCTGGGGTCTGAGAAGGTCTCTGGAGAGTGGGTCTGTTAACCCTGGGGGTGGCTTCTCACAGTTTGCTACTCTGAGTGTAGGAACTAGACACAAACCATTGAGCTCCACTGGGAGCTCTGAGTCACCCCAGTGAATTCAAAGTGATGGTGTGTCACAGATTCATTCACACGGTAGTATGTCTTAAGATACTAGATCGTTACTCTGCAAAAATCCCAACAAGAACGAGATGCGTTGACCACAAGGAAGACAGCAACTGACCATACTCCTACTTTTTAATATGCACCGTGCAAATGGGAGCACTGGATTTAGCCTGGGCTTTCTCAGAGAGCTGCAGTAATGTAGTTTTCTGTGGGTGGGCTAAGGAAGAGAATAGGGGCTTCTTTCTAGTCTTGTTCCTCATTTCCTATTGGTTTAAAATTCCAGCTATATTCTACATAAAGAACTTCATTATTTTTCTTAACCTGTTTGCTACCAGCAACATAAACCAGAGAAGGAGTTAATTCTTTCCATGGGATTTCCCAGGCAAGAATACTGGAGTGGGTCCATTTCCTTCTCCAGGGAATCTTCCTGACTCAGGGATCAAACCTGTATCTCTTGTGTCTTCAGCATTGGCAGGTGGATTTTTTTTTTTAACACCACTGAGCCACCTGGGGGGCCCAATCATTACACAGGAGTTTGTATTCCAATTTCTGGATGACCTACTTTTTATGAACAAAATAACTACAAGATTCTTCTTTTATCATCTATAAAATACACACACATACTTGCCTTAATAAGTAAGTTTCATTCTTCCAATCACTTAGAATGCTTTCAATTTCCATAAAATGAAACTCTAAAACTGAAGCCAAAAAAAGCTTCATTATTTTACATGCCAAGATGTTCTCAGCTAGGGCAGATCCAGTACTGGATCCTTATCTTGCTGGCTCTGTTCTCAACTTATATCACTTAGAGTTACAAAATAGCTGCTGTGGTTCCAGCCATCACAAGCAGACACAGCAATAACCAACAGTGGAAGATGAGGCTTCTCTTGCTTACATCTTCTATTAATTAGCCATGAAACTCTTCCTCAATTTCCTTAGGGATACTTCCTCCCATTTCTCCTTGGACCCAGTGGTACCACATGACCTTCCCTGAACAGTCCATGCAAAACAAACATATAATTTTGCTTATAAGGAATAGGGAAGAGATGGAAATTGTTGCTTTAGGTAACCAACAATGTTTGCTACGTTCTCTAAGTTTCTTACATAGTTGGTATATTGTTTATATTAATCAGTATGAAAGGGCTAAAGTGAAAGTGAAGGTAGCTCAGTCATGTCTGACTCTTTGTGACCCCATGGATATACAGTTCATGGAATTCTCCAGGTCAGAATATTGGAGTGGGTAGCTGTTCCCTTCTCCAGGGGATCTTTCCAACCCAGGAATCAAACCCAAGACTCCCACATTGCAGGCAGATTCTTTACCAGCAGAGCCCCACCAGGGAAGCCCAAGAATACTGGAGTGGGTAGCCTATCCCTTCTCCAGGGATTTTCCCAACCCAGGAATGGAACCAGGGTCTCCTGCATTGCAGGCAGATTCTTTACTAACTGAGCTATTGAGGAAGCCAAAAGGGCTAAAGGAGGGGGTTGATTAGAATAAGATCCAGGCCTGGAACTTAAAATTTACATGGTGATACAAGATAGAAAGGGAAAATAGCCAACAATTTTAAAATGAGGCAATTCAAATTCCACTATGCAATACTACTTTTGAAATATTAAGAAATTTGTCTGTGCCTCCCTCTCCTCTTCCCCATAAACTCTTCCATCACTGCATCCGCTTGGGACTGTGTTTCCAAGGAAATGAGGCCGGAATGGGATGGAGAGTGTATGGAGCTGTGATTGACTTCCTCACTGCACCCTACAAAACACACTCACAGTTAGTCACTGTCAGTATTGACGGGAAAGGTGCCTATTCCAAACATATTGACTTTATATGTGTTCTAGAAGAATCCCTTATTTCAGCACAGCAGAGCTTCTGGGGAACGACCACTTTGGGCAGGGTCGTGGGCCAAAAGTTCTCTCTTTAATATCAGACAGAATAGAAGCAAGAGCTCGCACACACCTCATGAGTTTACAAACACGAAATGAGAACAGATTATCCTCATTTAAGGATGGGAAAAAAGAAAACACAGCTAAATGGACCTAAGAACAGGGGACCTTAGAAATGGATAAAAGAAAACCTCGTGAAAACTCAGAAGACTGGTACTTCTGAAAAGGATTCAGGTCCAGAAACCAGAAGACAATGCTCAAGAGTATGAAAGAACTGTCTTCTGTACAGCCAACGTTAAAATCCGTTAAGCAGTAGGGACGTTCCTGGTGGTCCAGTGGCTAAACCTCTGTGCTCCCAAAACAGGAGGCCCAGGTTTGATCTTTGGTCAGGGAACTAGAGCCACAACTGAGCTCACATGCCACAACTCAAGATCCTGAGTGCCGCAGCAGAGACCCACGCTCCCCCATGCTGCCACCAAGACCCAGTGCAGACAAAGAATCATCACATTTACTTATGTTTCATAATAGTATTATAAAGACAAGTAAAATATAAATAGTTTATATTTATTTATATATGTATGCAGCCAAATAAGATTTAAAAACCCATAAGGAGCAAACATAAAAGATAACAATATTAAAGGGTGAATCAGAAAGACCAAAAAATTAGCTATAAAGGCAATAACCTGAAACAAAAAAAAAGAAGAAAAACACCCACCCATGCACAGAAAACATGAGACACATGAAAAGAATGCACAGCAACTCAAGTTAAACTGGCAAAATTAAAGTCCTCAGGACAGGGTCTTAAAGGCAAAAATTCTCAACAGTTATTTCCAAACAACCTTGGTAATACCTCTTCCAAAATGAAGAGGTAAAAAGCAAAGGACCAAATCTGGTGAAAGGAGAGATGATAAATATAGAAGCTAAGAATTACAGTTATTTCCAAGGATGGAAAAAATGCACTATTTCAACATCAGCAGAAGAAACAGTAATCAAGTCCATAATTAAAAACTTTCTGGAACTCAAAACTAAACACTCTAGAATGGAGATTAAACAGATTCAACTTGTTTCCAATTGTTTCCAAGGCTATAATGGAAATGAACCCACACATGGGTAAATTCTGACAAAATTTTGAAATTATGAAGAAAAAGGAAATTTCACAGAAGATTCTGCCCTAATAGCAACCAATACCTCAGGTAAGGGGCCTGGGAAGAAATAAAAACCCTCAAGAAGACGTATGTTGCCAAATCATTCTCATTAGGAGCTTCCAAGGGTCACAAAGGACCAACACTTCCCCCTGCTCTTCTTGGATTAATACAGATGAGCTATCACTTTGAGTGACATAGACAATAGTCAAGTCTATACTTTCTTTCAACCCTATGGACTTGACATTGGGTCCATGACAAATCACTCTCCAGCAACCCTGGGCTGATAAGAGACTAGCTGGTGGCTGAGCTCCAGATGACAGTTCTTCACTTCAGTTTTATTTGGGTTTGGTTTTCATGCATCAAAACATCACAGATCCAGAGTTTCCCCTGTGGGTCATAGGTCACGAAATCCAGGCCTGCAGTGGTGGGATTTCCCTCAGACGGCACAGCTGCTAATGTGAGAATACGTGTTGCAGGGAAAGGAACCCAGAAAGGGCAGGGGCTTCTGCTTGCTTCAGGCAGTGAAGCACCGGAAAGTTCATGGAGTATCCTCTCTGAGCGGGACTGAAATACAGCCCAGCGCGGATGAAGATCCCATGAAGCTCCATTCCATCGGAGAGACACAGAGCCCAGAGTCACTGGCATTCTTTTAGGAGCACAAAGGCGGGAAGCAATCAGACCACCCAAAAAAAGCTGTAAACAGGAGGCATCACTAAAGCACAGGGGAGACGCGCACAAGAGTTAGCGAAGCGGGAATTACAGGCCGACCAGAAGTATTCAAGCCTGCTAAAGCTTGCATTCTATCAAAAATGATGAAACACTGTTAGACTGGGTGACCTGTTGCTGTTGTTTAGTCGCACAGTCGTGTCCAGCTCTTTTCCAATCCCATGGACTGTAGCAAACCCGCTTCTCTGTCCATGGGGATTCTCCAGGCAAGAATACTGGAGTGGGTTGCCATTTCCTTCTCCAGGGATCCAACCCGCATCTCCCGCTTGGTATGCAAGTTCTTTACCACTGAGCCACAGGGGAAGCCCAGATTTGGTGATTAGGAAGTCATTAATAACCTCCTAAATGTGTAGTTTCACAGAAGGCAGGTGCTGGCAACTGGCAGTAGAGATTTATCTCTGAGAGATAGTGGTCCAAAGAGAGATTATTTAACAGGCTAAACATCAGGGGTTTACACCTCAGCACTGCTGACATTTTGAGCCAAGTAATTCTCTGTTGGGAAGACCATCCTAAGAACTGTAAAATGTGCTGAGCGTCCCTGGCATGGACCCACTGGACCCAGGGAACAATCCTGGGTTACACAGCTGTGACCCTCTGGACCCCAGGAGCCATCCCCAGTTACACAGTCGTGACCTCCTGGACCCTGAGAGCGATCCCCGGTTACACAGTCGTGACCCCCTGGACCCTGAGAGCGATCCCCGGTTACACAGTAGTGATACCCAAAATATGTCCCAGACATCCTCACCTGTCTCTAGGGAGACAAAACTTTCCTCCCAGGCTGTATTATAATATGGAAAATCTTAAAATACAGTTACTAGAAAATTAGAATGAGAAAAATTAAGACTCCGCAGAGTCACAGTACAGCTTGTGAGAAATTTAAGAAGTGTCATTTAACTTTCTTACCTTTCATGCTTTGTCTCTTGTAACAAACTATCAGCACCTTGTAGGTACCATTGTTTATACTTTCAAATATTTTTCACAAGAACTGGAGCTACAGTCCACGGGGTCGCAAAAGACTGGGACATGACTCTGCCATAGAACAGATCATAGCGTATGTGATGACTAAGAGATCTACATGCTAAACAGACGAGACAAGAAAACCAGTCCAAGGCCACGTCCAGAGATCACACCTCTGAGGAACTGTGTCACGCAGACTTCCAGAGGAGGCCCTCAGGACCTGGCTCCCTCCCGCCCCCCCGAGAAGAGCACTTTCTGTGCCCGAGGTTCCATGGGACTAGCCGAGCCCCAGCCTCGAGGTCACTACTGTGTAAAGGTCACACGAGCTGACGCACTTCTCTCTCAGGGCCCGCCACGTTCTCGCGCACAGATGATGGAGAGGTAGGCACTGCCTGTATCTCTCACGTGTCCACTTGAGACTGGCCCACCAGCCTCCATTCCTGCTTCTGTCCTGGCATGTAATCTGCTGGGGACAGATTCGAGTGTGAGCTGAGGAAGATGGCAAACGTCTCTCGCATCCTGCTCTGTGACCAAGTTTACCCGGGTACTGTGACCTGGAGTTCAGGTGCGAGCTGGGCCAAGAGTGAAACAGGGCTTCTCCCGTTACCAGTCAGGGTCCTTCCTTTCTACACTCGAAACTGCATGGTGAACGGTGGCTGTGGCCTAGGATGGGTTCTGGTACACCCAGGACGCTTGCCATGCTAACACCACTGTAGGAATCCCACGAATCCCAAAGCTTCAATTCAACCCTTAACCCGTGGCCAGAGTAAACATTTCTTGGACAATAGGTTGAAATGATAATGACACACTTATTTTAAAACATGTCATTAAAAAAAAAAATCTTCTGTTGATTCTGGCAACATGGATGCAGACCTTCAGTTGCTGCTGCTGATTAGTGGCTAAGGCGCATCTGACTCCTTGCAACCCCATGGACTGTGGCCCGCCAGACTCCTCTGTCCATGGGATTTCTCAGGCAAGAATACTGCAGTGGGTTGCCATTTCCTTCTCCAGGGGATTTTCCCAACCCAGGGATCAAACCTGAGTCTCCTGAATCACAGGCAGATTCTTTACCACTGAGCCTCCTGAATGTATGATTTCAATGAAAAGATCACATAATCAATTTCACTTGAAGAATGAGGTCAAGAGGCTGAACCAGGCCTCATATCAGATACCCATCCCTCCTTGTAAAGTGATGACTTCTGGGGCCAAAGAAGTTGATCCAGACTGACTGTGATGATGCAGATAAAGTGAGTCCGCGTCAAATCCACACTGGCAGGTGGTCTTCTTCAACGATAATCTGGGTGACGATGGAACCAGGCACCTCCACACAGACACTGGCCCCGACTCCCGCTGCCATTACTCAAGCCTGGGGGTGGTGAGGCTGTCCCCCGACCCGTCTACTGTCAGCAAAGGGCCCCAGGTGAGGGCTGACGGGGAGCCTGGCTTTTCTCTGTAGTTCCCTCTCCATCCTCACCCCTACTTTCTGGTTTCCTTTGCTTTATTTCCACAGAAACTGCGGTCGAGCTCTAGTCTATCAAGTCCTCCTTCCCAGCTTCAGTCTCTCAGCTCCTTACTGCACGAGGGCTTCACCTGCAAACACTACCCCTCGTCAAAGTGAAACTACAAAGGTGCACAGATGCGAAGCCGGGGCAAAGCAGCTCAGCTGGAGCCTGCTGTCGTCTCCGCCAGACGTCAGAGGCCGTGTTGTTAGCTCGTTGCATTTTCTCTACTCATAATCTACTGCTATCCGTTTCGGGCTGTGATTTTTGTGTTGCTTCTTCCTTTTGCTCCTTTCACACCTAGCGTGATGGGGAAACGACAGATTATATGATGTTCCAATTAAAACAACAGAATTCACCTTTCAGAAGTACTTCCTGTTTCCTTCCCAACAAAGGGAATGCAGTGCTTTTAACTGCCTACATTGGCTTAAATTTTTTTTTTTTATTAATTGAAATGTGAAAATAGTAATCTAATCAAAGTGGAGCAATGCAACCTTGCCAAGTAGGTGCATTTGTGCTACTAGACTCTGGGGATTTAAACTCAGGACTCTCCAAACTCACGGTTCAGCTTCTAAGAACAGAACCAGAAAGAATGTGAAAAGTGAGGCCAAATGAGCGCTGGATGTCTGACCAAGGGAAGCTGAAAGTTCGCAGACTCGCCTCCTGGGTCGTCCTTCTTTCCACACGAGAGCCACAGTCTGCCCCAGTAAGGTCTGCACGGTCTCCCAGTTTCAGTCCAGTCACACGTAAGCTGACGTCAAGTTTATGAAGGGAGGGAAAGACCAAAAACCAAAAGCGAAAACAGCGCGTTATGGTGGAGGCACTCAGGCTCTTCCCTAACTCTTGGAAATCAAATGCTTTCCTGGACAGACTCTGGATGAAGAACTTACATCTTCATCAACAGAAAAGCTGGTCTTTACAGAAGAGGGCTCTGTAAGGAAGGAAAATTGTGATCCAGCAGGTAACATTCAGGTCCACAGGGCAACTGCAGCACCCAGGGTGTATACAGCCAACCACGGGGGAAACGGGCATTTTCAGATGAATTCAAGGCAGCTTTCTGGGTTTCACTTTCCTCTCTTTTCTTCTTCTGGAGCTTTTACGTGGACCTGGCCCAGACTTCAGGAGACAAGTGAGAGGAGCCTACTGCAAGTCAGCAGTCGGAGGAGAGCACGGCCAGCGCCACCATCGCATCAAAGTGCAGGGAAAGGCGGCGGGGCCGGGGCTCAGGGGCTGCGCGCAGCGGTCAGCTTGTAGAGAGAGAGATAACTGGAGGGTGCACACTTTTTATTTTTTTCACATGTTTAACAGTCGAGTCTCCTTTTAATATGCCCGATCTATACCTCTAGTGTTATTCACTTCTCTCAACACCATTCACAGACTTGGTACCTGAAATAGCAACATCATAAGGCAACATGCATACAAAACACCAGGACCTCACACGGGTGATGCGGGGAGCCCCACATGGTGACACGGGGAGCCCCACACGGGTGACGCAGGGAGCCCCACATGGGTGACGCAGGGAACCCCACACGGTGACCCAGGGAGCCCCACACGGGTGACGCGGGGAGCCCCACACGGGTGACAGGGGGAACCCCACACCAGTGACACAGGCTGCCCCACATGGGTGACACAGGGAACCCCACATGGCTGACGCGGGGAGCCTCACATGGTGTCAGGATCTGAAATGACCCCGGGGCCGCACGCGCTGTGCTAGATGAGGAGCTGCCTGAGCGCAGGCCCTCGGTCTCCCTGAGCGAGCAGCGTGAATGGAAGCCTGTGTCCGTATCCCCCAGGCTCTTATCTCTTCAGCTCCTTGGTGACAGCACGCCAATAAGAGCGTGGGCCACTAGTTTATCTGGAGAAAATTACACAGGAAGATGGACTTGACCAAGCTGGCTGGCAAACGCACGGGATTCTGCCAAGAGAAAAGGTGGCACTCTGACAAGCTCGACTTGCTGTTGCTTTCTCATTCCCCAACAAAAATCCCTGTAACTTAAGAGATGCGCCATATCTCAGGGCAACAGGCCTCATCTTGGCTTTTTTCCCTCAAAATTACAACAGGTTGTCTCCGTGCACCCTCTAAGAACCCTGACTTAGAGTAATGATCAAAAGTGACTGAGTGGTACAATCTCAATGGTTCACCCCAGGTTGCTTGCTAATACCTTACATAGTTCTCCAAGCCCCACACACACACAAAAAATTCTAGCAACACTAACTTTACTTTTTTAATGATTTTTATGTGGACCATTTTTAAAGTCTTTATTGATTTTTGTTACCATATTGCTTCTGTTTTACGTTTTATTCTTTTGGCCAAGCTAGCTCCCCGACCAGGGATCGAGCTCACAGGCCCCGCACTGGAGCAGGGAGTCTTAATGCCGGGCCAGCCAGCAGCTGCAGCGCTGACCCTGCTGTAACTGGTCAGGTGTTTGAAGCGTCCTAGGTGTGCCCAGGTCACTCCTGGGTTCCAGCTCACTGCGCCTCTGGGGGTGCGGCCCCTGCCTCTGAGGCCCCAGGCCGGCAGGCCCAGCTCTGCTCTCGGCCTCATCCTGACGCCACCACAGCCCTGCGGCTGTGACTCGCTCCATGGCAAACAGATGGAGAAACAGTGGAGACAGCGGCGGGCTTGATTCTCTTGGGCTCCAAAATCACAGTAGATGGGGACTGCAGCCATGAAATCAAAAGACAGTTGCTCCTTGGAAGAAAAGCTATGACCAACCTAAACGGCACCATATGTAAAATACACAGCCAATGAGGATTTGCTGTATGGCCCAGGAAACTCCAACAGGGGCTCTGTATCAACCTAGAGGGGTGGGGTGGGGCGGGAGAGGGAGGGAGGTTCAAAAGGGAGGGGATATATGTATACCTATGGTTGATTCATGCTGAGGTTTGACAGAGAACAACAAACTTCTGTAAAGCAATTATCCTTCAATAAATAAATAAAATGAATAAATGGGCAAAGGAGCTGAATAGACATATTAAAAAAAAAAAAAAGCAGAGACATTACTTTGCCAACAAAGGTCCATCTAGTCAAAGCTATAGATTTTTTAGTTTTTAGTATTTAGATTTTTTAGTATTTAGTATTTTAGTATTTAGTATTTTTCTAGTATTCACGTATGGATGTGAGAGTTGGACTATTATGAAAGCTGAATGCTGAAGAATTGATGCTTTTGAACTGTGGTATTGGAGAAGACTCTTGAGAGTCCCTTGGACTACAAAGAGATCGAACCAGTCAACCCTAAAGGAAATCAGTCCTGAATATTCATTGGAAGTACAGACGCTAAAGCTGAAACTCCAATACTTTGGCTGCCTGACGTGAAAAGCTGACTCACTGAAAGACTCTGATGCTGGGAACGATTAAGGCGGCAGGAGAAGAGGATGAAATGGTTGGATGGCATCAGCAACTCAATGGATATGAGTTTGAGTAAGCTCTGGGAGTTGGTGATGGAGGGAGGCCTGGTGTGCTGCTGTCTACAGGGTCATGAAGAGTCAGACAGGACTCAGCGACTGAGCTGGACTGACTGACTCGCTCCCTACTTGCCTCTTTGCAGCTGGAAGCCACGTCGCGCTCTTCCCTGCCTCTCTGACAGCACGCAGAAGTCACATGACACACAAAGGCCTCACTACGCAGGCAGATCAAATGAAGCAAAACAATCTGCCCATTCCCCTCTCGCTCCTGCTCTGGGGCTTTTGTGAGTCTTCATTAAGACTTTCAGAAATCAGAAATAAATAATATTAAGGAGTGCTTTGGTTTTTCCTGTGGTCATGTATGGATGTGAGAGTTGAACTGTGGAGAAGGCTGAGTGCAGAAGAATTGATGCTTTGAATTGTGGTGTTGGAGAAGAATCTTGAGAGTCCCTTGGACTGCAAGGAGATCCAACCAGTCCATTCTGAAGGAGATCAGCCCTGGGATTTCTTTGGAAGGAATGATGCTAAAGCTGAAACTCCAGTATTTTGGCCACCGCATGCGAAGAGTTGACTCACTGGAAAAGACTCTGATGCTGGGAGGGATTGGGGGCAGGAGGAGAAGGGGACGACCGAGGATGAGATGGCTGGATGGCATCATGGACTCGATGGACGTGAGTCTGAGTGAACTCTGAGAGATGGTAATGAACAGGGAGGCCCGGCGTGCTGCGATTCATGGGGGTCACAAGAGTCGGACACGACTGAGCGACTGAAATGAACTGAACTGAACTGAAGGAGTGCTTATTATAAACAAGGCTCTAATGTACATCCTTATATTATTAACAATTTAGGAAATATTTTTTATGAGAGATGGCTGAGAAAACAGATGTACCCCAAGATTAATGTTCTGGCTGTCCACCACACGGCTAACAGTGAAGGGCTCCAACCTGAGCCCAGACGCCCTCTCTTAACTCCCAGACCAACGCTTGTCCCGGAGAGCAGCGAGGGACCCAGCTGCAGTGGGTCACACACTCCTAGGACTTGAGTCAGAGTGAATTAGAACAACACCCCAAAACACGACGACACTCAGCTTCCTCCCTCTGCGTGTGCAGTGCGCTCCCAGGAAAGCGTGTTCTCGGTAGTAGAACAGAGGGAGAGCCCTGTAAATCCACACTTCGCAGAACACATCATCAGTAAACCCGCCGACTCCTTAGGCTAACCACTTCACCGTGCAGAAGGATGGAATGGTTTCGTCTGCAGTCGGCTGGAGGCTGACCTGGGTGAGGACTATCAGCTGTGGGGGCCAGTCCAGGGCTCGCCCGTCTGTCACTGAGAGCTGCCAGCCCCTCCACCTGCGGACAGGTCCAGTGCGGCTTTAGAGTGGACGAGCCTGAGCGCCGGGCCGCCCCAAAAGGCACCTCGCATCCTGCCAGGGTGTCCTCCCCTTCCTCCCTGAAGCGGCACTGTCTTTCAGCTCTCCAGTTCAGACCCTGCAGTCTCAGAGGGTAAGAACTTAAGGGCCCCAACCACAGGCCCGAACAAGACTGATCCAGGGGAAACTTCCCAGAACAGGATACAAGAGGAGTCCCAGGTCTCTGCCAGTGAGGAGGGAGAGGAAGAGGTGTGGTGCTCCTTTGGGCAAACCGGAGTGGGCGTTTCTAGAACCTTCCTTAGGAACCCAATATGGTACCCCTGGCCCCAGAGACATAATCGGGAGCTTCATGAGACACAGCCTCAGTCCATCCCATCGCAAGAGCTGAGACTTGTTCAGAGGCTGTGTCTTTGACCTTCGTAAATAATTGTGTGTATGTGTATGTGTTCACACATGCCTACGCACTCAGTTGTATCTGACTCTCTGTGTCCCCTGGTGGACTGTAGCCCACCAGGCTCCTCTGTCCATGGGGTCTTCCAGGCAAGAATACTGGAGCGGGCTGCCATTCCCATCTCCAGGAGATCTTCTCAACCCAGGGATCAAACTCGTGTCTCTTGCACCTCCCACACTGGCTGGCGGATTCTTTACCAACTGTGCCACTTGGGTAGCCCTTCTTACTAATTGCTGTTCCCTTATTTTTTGCAAAAAAAAAAAAAAAGCAACAACCACACAAAGACAACTTCAGAAATGGGGAGTACTGAATAGGAAACACAGACTCCAAAAAACCAAAAGTGAGACAGGATAGGGAAAGAGGCTGCTTGAGGAGATAAGCCGGGGAGTCGTGAATCTCTGCCATAAACAAAAATCAAAGAGCATTAAGCACATGTACGTCTTTAAAGAACTAAGATGATCAGAGTGCATTTATTTTTTCAGTGTTATTTAGCCAGGTTGGAAAACAAAACCCTGAAATTAATGCCAAGATAACAGAGATGGGGGCAGGACTTCTCCTCCTCATAATTATCTTACTATCTGTCCATCTTAGGTCAACAAACTGGCTGTGATTGACAGGTTAAGATGTTTAGGTCAATCGGAGCTCACATAAACCATTTTAAATTTTCTAAGACGGGAGAATGTTATAAAACAAACATAAAATCCTCTCTCCAACTTCCTACTTTCAGACCTTCTTCCCACTGCCCTCCCCATCTCTAGAGGAGCGGGTCCACAAAGCGTTTCGGGTTTTCACCAGGCTAGTGGGCACAAGTTTCCGTGTGACCTAACAGATTACTGCATTCCTCGAAATGAAAGGAGAGGACGTGCTTAATCTCACTGGCTTCAGTATATACGACAGAAGGAAAAACAAGTGAATGTAAGTAACTATCACTATTCCTCTCCTGAACTCTCTTGCAGATTCTTGACCCTGTGTGGTGAGGATCCAGGTAATGGATGGGGATATCATTGAGAGGAGCCCAGACCTGCTGGGTAAGTCAACTGGGAAGAGAAAGGAATCCCTCATAAAAAAAAAAAGAACAGATTCCATCTGGAAGGTCGGATGGAGGCAGAGACGGGAAAAAGGGAAAAGGAGCTTCGGGGAGAATATGTGGGTGGAACACGAGAGGGACCTGACTTGGCAGGCAGGGAGTATGCATATGAAGTGAGAGTGGCCCATTTTAGAAAATTCTGGAGTGTGTATTAAGTGGAATAAAAAGATACCAATTTTTATACCATTCGAGACTGAAAACGTCTGTGCAGTGAGGGCCGCTTTGGGCTGGTGCTCGTCCGAGCGGGCCCAGCTCTCTGTGAGTGACACACTCGCAGTGTAGAGTCTTCGTCAAATGGCAGCCTGGCTCACCATCCGCGCCGCCCTCGCCCTCCACAGCACCCTTCTCAAGGGAAAAAAAATCCATTGTGAAGATGACTCTAAGATGACTGCATGAAGACTCCAGTATCAAATAACTGAAGGTCCCAAGGTCACACATATGGTAGCAAATACGCCAGCACAGCAATTAGAACGCTCAGGTGCTACCATGGCTGGAAAACGCGAGGGCGGGCCCGTCCGTTCAGTACTTAGAGAAACAGCTGTCACGAGCCCTCCGTTTGTATGATCCTCTTCTCTGGGCATCGGCTTCCCTGGTGGCCCAGACGGTAAAGAGTCTGCCTGCAATGTGGGGGACCCTGGGTCAGGAAGATCCCCTGGAGGAGGGCATGGCAACCCACTCCAGTGTTCTTGACTGGAGGTTCCCAGGGACGGAGACTAGTGGGCTATGGTCCACGGGGTGGCAGTCAGCGACAGGACTGCTTGGCTGACACTTTCACACCTTCACTCTCTTCTCTGTGATGTGGTTGCAGCAGGGAATAAAGGAGACCAAAACTCCTCTCTGTGGAGCTAACTTTCCAGTGAGGAGAGACGTGTCATCGGTGAACAGATAAGTGTAATATATGGACTGTGATGTGCGGGCGAGTGATGTAAAAAAGCGTAGTGGCTCAGCAAGGAGGTTTCGGAACTGACAAGCTCAGGGGCTGGATAATCAAGGAAGACATCGCGTTTGAAGAAATGGAGGGTTTGAGTCTCTGGAGGGAGGGCACCCCGGGCAGTGAATGCAAAGAGCCTGGAGCAGGAGCGGAGCGGGGATTCCTGAGGAAACTACAGTCTGGGGGGTTTTTTTGGAGGGGGCGGGGCATGCTGAGAAGCAGGTGAGATCTGGTTCCCTGACCAAGGATCAAACCCACATCCTCTATATTAGAAACACAGAGCCTTAACCACTGGGCAAGCAGGGAAGTCCTGCAACCTACAATTAACAGAATATCTTACAGTGTTCTAAATTTTATCTATTCATGTATTCCCAGGTGGGATAAGAAAGTCAACTTCACAGAACTCTTGTAAAGTAATTAGAGGCAACGCAGGAAAAGTGCTTGGCTTCTGAGTAACAAACTCATGTGAGTAAGTAGATAACATTCTTCTTGCCATAGGGTCGATCTGCCAAGAGACGGTGCGGTCTTCAGAAGTCAGGCCGCAGGAAAGGCTACCAGGTAGTCCAGCCTGGGGGCGAAAAGCCGCTGTGGTGATGCATGCAAATTCAAATCACAGTTCCATTATTTACAAGATACATAAACTTGTATCAGTTACTCAAAGTCTGCAAGTCTCTGTTTCATAATCTATAAAGTGGGCATAATGATGTCCATCCTTCAGAGTGGCTGTGAGTGTTAGATGAAATGCTAAGAAGAAAGAGGACCAGCATTAGCAGCTGAGAAGCAAGGAGCTCAGCAGGCGCAGGCACGGCGCAGAGCTGTCTCCCTGCATCATTTCATTCCACCCCCTGAAGACCAGGAGGTAACGTTAAACCCATGTTACCATTGAAAAGAGGGGCTTCCCAGGTGACTCAGTGGTAAAGAACCCGCCTGTCAATGCCGGAGACGCAAGTTCAGGCCCTGGGTTGGGAAGATTCCCTGGAGAAGGAAATGGCAACCCACTGCAGAATCCTTGCCTGGAGAATCCCATGGATAGAGGAGCCTGTGGGCCACAGTCCCCGGGGTTGCAAAAGAGTCAGACACGACCGGGCGTGCAAGGAGAGAGAGAGAGAGATGGGGGACCAGCGTCTGGATAAAAGGCCTGCGGGCCATAACTAGGAAATTGCAGAGTCAGGATTTGAATCCAGCAGTCTGAAGACAATCTGGGTTGAGACTACCATTCTCTAGTATGGCACATAACTAAATTCCACCGAGGGCAGGTGTTACCGCTATTGATATTTTTGTTGTTGCTGTTCCCTTTTAGAAGGAAAGAAAGGCTATATTTAAAATGACTCTGCTGGAGACTTCCCTGGCGATTCAGTGGTTGAGACTCTCTGCTTCCACTGCAGGGGCCATGGGCTCAGTCCCTGGCTGGGGAGCTAGGATCTTGCACGCCACGCAGGGCAAGGCAAAACGCATATACACACAGAAGAGAAAACCCTGCTAGTCATCAAAACAGTGAATCAGCATGCTGTATATCTGAAAGAAACATGATGCTGTTAAGTCAACTATGATCCCATTTTTAGAAATCAATAACAGTGCTAGCAGGGTTAGGAATGAATATACCCATCACTAGGGACAAACAAACAAACAGGAAGGGCTACCAACCAGACCTCTGGTGCACAACAGTCAAAGAAAAGTCACAGGTGTGAATCGCTGTGTGAGAACATGGATAGGCGCACTGCTCTACCCTGATCCCAGATATTCCAAAATGGGAACATCAGCAATTAGATGAAATGCATTATTGAGTTTTCTCTCAACGTGGCTTAAGTCCGGCTTTCTCACCAACCCAACAGACATGCACGCAGAGCGCTGTCAGAGACCAGAACGTGGGCTCAGAGGAACGCAGGCAGACTGCTGCACCCGCCCACCCCGGGGCCTCATGCCCCAGACCCACCCCATCGCTCATGCACGCTCACACACACACACACACACACGCACACACACATGCACACACACACAGACTGCTGCATCCGCCCACCCCGGGGCCTCATCCCCCAGACCCACCCCATCGCTCATGCACGCTCACACACACACACACACGCATACACACAAGCGCACACACACAGACTGCTGCACC